>JAOEHY010012684.1:0-15509 GCA_025447955.1 Psilopsiagon aurifrons
AATCATGATGGCATCGAGCATCCCTCAAATCAGTGTCATCCAATGATTCCTGAGAGCTGGGGGGGGACCCACAGTGGTTGGGATCCAAAGGTTTGGGACAATACATGGGGACAAGGATGCGCCTGCACCCCAAGCTCTCATCCCGACACACAGGCGCCTGGGCTGCTCTGCCCTCTCCCAGCAGCATCAGATCCCTATGGATGGGTCACTGTGCCCTGCCCATGGGGACAGCCCTGAGCAGGGATCCCCACTTCAACCCTGTGAGTTGGCCGCATCCTGTTGCGGGGCTGCTGCAGCTCCTCGCCCCATCCTGGCACCCCGAATTCCAGAGATAGGGAGTCACGGACCCGCCTGGCTCTTGGGGCCGGTGATTCACCCCAATTGTCCCTGTCCCTGACTCACCCCAGAGCTTTCCCAAGCCACCATCCCTGTCCCCTGACGTGGGGAGCAACGGAAGTCCCGTCCCCATGTCCCCCATCATCCCGGGAAGGGGATGGACCGGATGGGGCTGCAGGAAGCCAATTCCTGCCCCGTGAGTTGGTGTGACGGGTGCGGGGTGGGGACCGGGCTGCTCGGTGCCACCGGGAGCCTCCCTGTCCCTATGAAGAGCTGCAGGGAGCGTGTCAGGGCTCAGCAGTGACAGTGACCTCTGTGGGTCCCCAAAACACTGCTGGGGTGGGATCCCATTCCCCTGTGCTCTGCTGGGGGTGCCGGGATGGAGATGGGGATACCCCGTCGGGTACGTTCCCCGCGGCATGCAGGGAATCCGGGATGCCTCTGCCATGCTTTATGCAGAGATGTGCCCCCCCCCCAACATTGATCAGATCCAAGGAACTGTGCCGGGACATGGGATGTGGCCGTGGGAACTGCGATGCCATGGTTTGGAGCTGCTCCGTGTCCCGGATGGAAGCATGCCAGGGCTGCCATGTTATAAATACCCCGTGATTAAAGGGGAAAGGCTCGATCCAACCCCCTCATTAATCTGGATAAATTAATTTCCACAAAGCCCACTATTAATAGGGGTGATGACAGTGGGTGGCTGAGTCACAACTCTCACTCCGTGCGGGTCCCCACTGCTGGATCACAGCCTGGGATGAGCCACTGGGAATGGCAGGACACGAGCAGGGTGCTGGGCGCCTCATCCCCTGCGCAGCCTGCAGGGATGCACTTAGGGATGAACCCCCCGGGATGCTCAATCCCTATGGGATGCTTGAGCCTGGGGGATGCTGATGTGAACCTGCTGTGTCCCCCCATATCCCTCTGCCCCCTGGTCCCATCCTGGAGGATCCAGGCAGTGCTGTGGAGCCCGGAATATGTTCACATCACACTGAGTTTGATCCATTGCCCACAGTGAGGAGATTGCAGAGAAGGACGTGGGTGCGTCCGACAGCGTCGGTGCCTCCGTCCATCCGGCTACAACAGGAAACCCTGTTCCCGAGACAGGGAGAGGGGGAAACCCGGGTCTAAAACCTCCCATAGGGTCTAAAACATTCCTTGGAGGTGGTCGTGGGTGTGTATGTGAGGGGCTGCAACCTCTCTGCGTCTTCTCTGCCTGCAGGAGCCAAGGGTAAGTAGGGAATTCCCGTAGGGAATAGCACCGTCCTCTGTGTTTGCAGCAGGAAACCTCTGCTGTATCCCTATCCCTTTCCTGATGTGCCCCCATTGCACTGTGCCGGATGGAGCACTAAAGGGCTATGGTCCCCCTCTGTGCCCTGGGCTGGGGAAGGGGAGAAGGTCCCCTTCTCCTGATGCCTCACCCCCGTGCCTCCGACCCCTCTCAGCCCCATGGCCGCGGAGCTGACCGAGCTGGAGCTGGCCATTGAGAAGCTGGTGACCGTGTTCCTCAGCCATGCGGGGCAGGAGGGCAGGAAGGGAACGCTGACCCCGGGGGAGTTCCGGGCCCTGGTGCAGCTCCAGCTGCCCAATCTGATGAAGGTGAGAAGAGGGGCAGCATCTGTAGGGCAGCGGTGGGGGTGTGGGGGTGTGGATACCTGTGGGTGCCCCTGAGCTGGGGGCTGCTCTGGCACCCTGCGACTTGTGAGCAAGAGCGAGCGGCAACTCCTGCTCCCCCCCATCCTCGTGCTCATCCGTTTCCCATTCCATCCCCATCCACACCCATATCCCCACCTGCATCCCATCTCCATCCCCATACCCAAGCATCCCCATCCCATCCCCATCCCCATCTTTGTTCCATCCTCATCTTTATTCCATCCTCATCCTCATCTCCATTCCCGTCCCATCCCCATCCTCATCTCCTTTTCATCCCCTCCCCACCACCATCTCTATCCTCATCTCCATCCCCATCCCATCCCCATCCTTATCTCCATTCCATCTCCATTCCCACCACCATCCTCATCTCCATCCCCATGTCATCCCCATCCTCATCTCCATCCCATCCCCACCCCCATCTCCATTCCATCCCTTTCACCTTCTTTCCCCTTCCTCATTCCTTCCCCTTTTTCTTCCCCGTTCCTTTCCTGCCCCCATTCCCATCTCACTGGGCACCAGGACAAGGCCGAGCCTCCCTTATCCTCTTTGCAGGATGTCCCCTCCCTGGAGGAGAAGATGCAGGAGCTGGATGTGAACAAGGACGAGGAGCTGAACTTCAGCGAGTACTGGCGGCTCATGGGGGAGCTGGCGAAGGCCATAAGGAGGGAGAAAGCTGGGAAGAAGTGATGCAGCAGGTGGGAATCTCCTCCACCACAGAGCTAATAAAGGAGGATTCCCTGACCCTGAGCATCGCCTCTGTTCTCAGTGAGGGGCTTTGATTTGGGTGTCTGTCATCCGCATCACCCCATCACCACTGTGCTGCGCCCAGGGGACCACGAGTGGTGGGTTGGGGCTCACTCTGCTCTTGTGGTGATGGGGCCATTCCCAAACCACCCTCTGCCTCCCTGCACCCCACAAACACCTTCCTGCTTACTGCAACCCTGATGGGTGGCAGCGATGTGGGGCTGGGGTGGAGCTCAGGTCCATCTCCAGCAGTGACGCCGCGGTGGTCGTGGTGGCATTGGCCCTTCCATAGCATCAACGCTCGTCATCTTGGTTAGCATTGGTGGGAGAAGCATCTCCCAACCCCCCAAACCGAGCTGCCATTCCCAACATCCACCTCCCAAATCCTGGCACTGCTGGGAATCCCTACAGCCCCCTCCATGGGGGTACCCGGTGGCTGTTCCCACGCGATGCCATGCGGCTCCAATCATCCCGGCTTTGCCTTTGGAACCATCCCTGTGGCCGGGAAGGAGGCGTTTCCCAGCCCCACGCTGGCTCGGGGCCAGGCTCTGGGATAACGCCTTGCACCACAGCGCAGGGAGCTCCCACTCACACCTCCCGTGGTATAAAACCCCTGCGCGCCACAGCCCGCGCACACCCGGCGCAGCCCCAGGAGCAGGTGAGTGACCCAGCGCCACCAGAGGGGACGAGGGGATGTGCCAAGGGGGGTCCCAGCAGCACCCATCCTGCTCCTATTGGCTTTGCCATGACTTGTTCCCGCTGGGACGTGTCCCGGCAGCTCGCCACATCCCGGGGCTCCTTCCTGTGCTGAAGGAGGGGAAACTTCCCTCCCCAAGCCCATTGCTGAGACTGGCTTTCTCCTGCAGCTCCCTATTGGAGAGGACATCCCAGCACCGCTGCCAGCGAGGACCCACAGACCCCGTGCGGAGCAGCAATGGGCCAGTGCAACTGCCGCAAGAAGCGCAAGGTCCATGAGCGATGCTGGTGTTGGCATTGGGAGGGCCGGGACCCCCATTGGGATGCGGGGTGCAGGGCCCCATCCCTGCGAATGGGGTGGCTCTGAGCAGCACAGCCCCATGCTGAAGGCAGACTCCAGTGGAGAAGCCAAGGGGCTGTTTTGGGCTTGGAGCAGCTTGAAAGCTCAGGGAACCAGGCAGCTTTCTCCAGCTCCCATGGATTTGCCTTCGGGAGCCGTGCTTGCTCCTTGCGACCTCTCCAAGGATGCCCGATGGCAGAAAGGCTCCTGTTTTCCTCGGCTTTCAAACAGGGGGTGCCCACCTCTGCACCCCTTTGCACCTGAGGAGCATTTGGCCGAGGCTGAGGCTCTGAAGATCGCTGCCTTCTTCCTAATGGGCTTTGCCTGATGTGGTTTGAGAGCGTTTCAAGGGGAAACCGCAGATGCCGAGTGAATCACCGCCGTTTCCCTCCAAACACAGCTTTACCGATTGAGTGGATGGGCAGCCGGGCGCAAGGGGCTCTGCCCTCCCCCCCCAAAAAACCTGCTTGGGAAGGGGGGGTTCTGCAACCCCAATGGGGCTTCTGCTGCCTCCGAGCCCCAGCCTGGCACTGACTCATTGCCTCCATCCACCACTTGTGCAAAGGAGAGGAAGAACCAGTCCGGACGGCCGCGGCGGCCCCCGCGTGCTGTGGGTGTAGACGCCGGGGTGGCTGAGCCTCGCTGGCCCCGGGCAGGGAGAAGTCCGGGCAAGCAGAGACAGGGGGTGACATTGCTGCAGGGAGGGGTGGCCCAGCAAGGTGGAGGGGTATGAGAGCTCTGGGGGGTGGGGTGGGGGGGTGTTGAGGCTGGGCAGAGCTTATATGGAGGGGTGCGACATCTGGATGGTGGGGGTTCACATCTGGATGGGGTGGTCTGGCATTGGTATGGGGTGATCTCACATCTGGACAGTGGGGTTTCACATCTGGTTGGAGGGGTCTGGCATTGGTATGGGGTGATCTCACATCTGGACGGTGGGGTTTCACATCTGGCATTGATATGGAGTGACCTCACATCTGCACGGTGGGGTTTCACATCTGGACAGTGGGGTTTCACAGCTGTACAGAGTGGGCTGGCACTGGTATGGAGTGGTCGTGAATCTATATGGAGTGGTCTCACATCTGCATGGAGTGGTCTGGCATCAGTATGGAGTGGTCTTGCATTGTGTCGACTAGTGTCGTACCAGTATGGAGGGGTATCACATCTGGATGGAGTGTTCTCACATCTGTATGGAGCAATCTCACAGCTGTTTGTGTGCATCTGTTCAGTGAGGTCTTAGATCTATAAGAGGGGGTCTCACATCTGTACAGAGGGGATCACATTGATAAGGCGTTTATCTCATTGTTTAGGGGTAGAACATCTGGCAGATCTGCTCAGGGGCTTCTGTCCATCTGAGCTGTCCCTCTTTTCCCTGCTCAGGACTGCCAGGAGCTCACCGACGTGGAGCGCGCCATCGAGACCGTCATCAACCAGTTCCATTGTTACGCAGTGAAGGGACAGAAGGAATACCTGACCCCCAATGAGATGCAGGAGCTCGTGGTGCAGAAGCTGCCCCACTTGGGGAAGGTGAGAGCAGAGCCTCGGGGTAGGCAGGGGGGCATGGGTTGCCTGCGGGACCCCACAGCTCCATCACCCCTCAATGCTTTCTCCCCCTCCACTGCAGTGTGTTGGACCACTGGAAGAGAAGATCGAATGCATGGGAGACCCTGACGAGGCCAAGCTGGAGTTTGGAGAGTACTGGGACATGATGGGGGATGCAGCCAAGGGCTGCCGGAGGAAGTAGAAGGCGGTGGGGGGACGGGAAGGCGCCCGAGGCCTCAGGCTCTGCACCGAGACACGCGAGAGGCTGCTGGTCCTGGTGGGATGCGCCTGGGAATACACAACGTTGCTCCTACCGGGGCTCATCTCCTCCCCACATCCCAACCCGGGGGGGAGGGATCCCCCTCCCCGGCTCCATTCTTGCCCTCTCCTTCCCGTCAGGACACCTCCCTTCCCATCCCCAGCAAGGGTGTGGTAAACGGGGTTCCTGGCTCCAGCTCTGGAGCCTCCTTTCTCCGTCCTTTGCTCCAGAGCCTTTATCCCAGGAGTTATCCCACCTCCGGCCCTGAAAAGCCTCCGGTTACAGGTCCCCCAGCCCCGGAGCATCGCAGCGAGAGGGACTCGGCTCCTTTCCCCCCCCAGATCCCTTGGATGTTTGGGCTTGTCCCCTTGCCACTGATGGGACCCCCTGTGCCTTGTGCTTCAAGCACCTTCAGGGTATCCCAGGCTCCGGAGCCAGCACCAGTGACTCCATGCCTGGCCTGGGTGTTATTCCCTGCTCTTCCCGCAGTGCAGGGACCGTGGTGCCTTGAGCCTGGCCAGGTTTTGGGGGTGCTAAGCCAGGGGGTACCATGGTGCTCCCCCATTTGCCCCTCTCCGGGGATGCTGGCCCCTGGCTGGGCTCGGGGCTGGGATGGTGGCGGGTTGTTACCAGCTTGCAACCAGTTTTGTATAAATTAATAAAGGAAAAACACTGGAAAATCCCAGCCAGGATGGGGTGACATTGTTTGTTCTTGGGGGGAGAGGGAAAGGAGGGGAAATGAGGGATGGGGCTGCAGCCACCATGGCTCTGAGCACTACTTGCTGATGGGTTGCACAGCACCGCTGGCCCCAATGCTGAGCTTAAGGTATGAGGGATGCTGCAGGGGTCGGAGGGATGCTGGGGGGTACAAGGGATGTTGTGGGGGTGCAAGGGATGCTGTGGGGTACAAGGGATGCTGTGGGGGTAGAAGGGATGCTGTGGGGTACAAGGGATGCTGGGGGGGACAAGGGATGATGTGGGGGTGCAAGGGATGCTGCGGGGTACAAGGGATGCTGTGGGGGTAGAAAGGATGCTGTGGGGTTCAAGGGATACTGTGGGGTACAAGAGATGCTGCAGGGGTAGAAGGGATGCTACAGGGGTACAAGGGGTGCTGCAGGGGTACAAGAGATGCTCTGGGGTACAAGGGATGCTGTGAGTGAACATGGTCCTTGGGGTATGCAGGTTGCTGTAATGGTTCTTGGTTCCTGGGGTGGCTCCTGCCCAGCGGTCCCCATTTGAGGGCACCCCACAAGCAGAACCAGGGTGGTGTGTGCGGACCAGGCGCCCCCAAAGCTCAGGGCATGGGCTTAGAAGGAGCTGTGGAGCCAGCAGCAGGATCCCCCCCATGTCACAGAATGTGGGACGTTGCTGTTATTACAGCCTATTGGAAAGCAGTGAATACCACAAAGGCTCACTGGGATGGGGCTGAGTGCATGGAGGGCCAAAAAATGGGCTCAAAAGGGTGCAGAGTGCCTTGAGCTGGGTTATCCCCCCTTCCCTCTTCCCCTGGGCCATTCCATTGCTATGCTCTGTATCCTGGAGGAGCTTGTGGATGTCTCCATGGGATGGAGACCCCTTAACCAGAGCTGGTGGAGGGACTTCAGCAGCATTGGTGCTGCAGTGCCAAACCCAAAGGTGACCAAACCCAACCAAAACATGATAGGATCTGAGGCAGGGCCATGGTGGCAGCAGCGCCGACACCGCAGCTCTGCCATGGCCACTCTGTGTCTCCTCTCATCTTGGGCTGGATTTCACAACGGGAATGACTATTTATTGTCCCTGCCTTGGCAACAAGTACATGGAACTGAAGCAGAGAGGTGTGGTGTGTGCTTAATGAGACAGGAAATGTGTCAAATGGTTGGGGTGATGATGGGGGGAAGAGGGGAGCTGAGGCTCCGGGATCTTCTTCCCAGCACCAGGCTGGGAACGTGCCGTGGGACTCCTGGCTCCTATTTGTGGTTGAGCGACCGGCTCGTTGGCATGACGGGGCCGTCGGGAGCTCGGGAATTCCTGCAGCGTGAGGCAGCCTTGATAAGTATCTGTTGTAGATGGAAAGTCCTTGGAGGTGGCAGGGACAGCTCAGACCAAGGTGGTCGGTGCCCCTTGGGGAGCCAGTGTTGACCATGCAGGTGATGCCATGCAATGCATTGTCCATGCTGTGCAACGCATCGTCCGTGCCATGACCACCACCATGGTGGTCACCAAAGACCCCCAGGTCTGCGTCTCATTGTCACCCCTTTACAAAGGGTCCCATGGAGCAGCGCTTGTGCATGAGACACCAAAGTGCTCCCGACCCTTCAGATCTGAAGCTGGTGAGCACCAACCGGGAGCCCCAACCCCATTGGGAAGTGTCTTGTGATGGCTTCGGATGGTACGTGGCTGCTCCGAGCGCACGCACACGCCCTGGATGCCTTGTAAAAATAAGGGCCTGGATGTGGTTGTGACATCTGCCAGGCCCAGGAGGATAATGAAAGGCCATGATTCAGAGGTGAGCTGTTTGCCTGCAGGGTCGGGGAGGGATTCCCACCCTCCTGGGATGTTGCATCAACGATACGGGAGCATCTCGGTCGAGAGCCAGTTGCTTCCTCCCAACCGAGATTAGGAGGAAGCCAGTGGAAAGCCTCTGGGATGACACATCTGGGGTGTCCCAAAAGGTCCTCTGAGCAGGTAGCTCCTGCCTGGAATAGATCACCTCCTACTGTGCATCCTTAAATAGGCAGCTCCCAATAATGCCCCTATCTCATCTTGGCATCAAATCACTGCACCATTGCTCTGGCAGACATAGAAGGGTACAATTTGCTGGGACAATTAATTATGGAGGTGACTACACAAGCACAGCTACCAGTTGGGAACAGCTTTAGCTGGCCCAGTGTATCTAGGGATGGATAAATCCCTGCTTGCAGCTGGTGCTGATGTTTCCAGCACCCCAAAGACCAGCCCCAGCCCTTTGCACCTTTGAGAACAAGTGGTTTTGATTCAAATAAGTGTTGTCCTCGCCTTGCAGGGCAGCTCCTATCCCACACCAGACCCATGATGGGTGGTTTGGAGTAGGATAGGCGATGGGGATGCCCCAGGGAATGGAGAAGCTGGGTTTTAGGGTGGTGCATGGCTGGATGTGACAGCTTTTCCTGGGAGCCCACCACCCTTTCTGGGTAATGGCGTCTTTCGGGGTGGTCCCCAAACACCTTCCATCACCCCTCTTCCATGCATGGGAAGGAGCCGGGGCTGGATCCTGCTGCGCGTCCCTGCTCGCACCGACCCGTCTGGGTGTTGCAATCGCACGGAGCCATTTCCCAGGTGAGCTCCAACCTGGGAACGCCCCGGGAACGTCAGGGAGGGGTGGGAGCCTCTTTAAAAGCCCTTCTGGGCCCTGTGCTATGGGTGCAAGGTGAGCAGAGAGCGGGTGCAATCGGCTCCCATTGACCGCGCTGCCGGAGCGGAGACAGACGGACACAGCGGGACCCACGCAGGCTCTGAGGTGGGGATCAGGAACCCAGCATCGGGATACTCGGGTGGGAATACTCAGCCAGGGACGTGCTGGTACATGTCGGGTGCTGGAATCTCCTTGAGCCCTTTGGCAGCTCTGCGTGCATGGGGCAGGGGTGGAGGGGACCCGATGGATGCAGGGGGAGCATCAAGGGGGTGTGTGGTCCAATATGGGGCTCAGCAGCTTCCATTCTGCCTATGGAGAGGCAGCACATGGGGGTGCTGGGGGGATCTGGCACCTGGAATAGGGATATTTGCCTCCTGCTTTGGGCAGGGAGTGCCGGGGCTGCAGACACTGGTGAGGGTGTGAGGAAGAAGAGGGAGAGATGAAGGAAGAAGGGGGACCATGGGCAGCCTCACCCCCTTGTCCCCCTATCCCGGCCTGGCCCTGGGGGCTTGTAGTGGGGCCGGGATGCAGGCAATAGCTGGAGCTGTGAGTCAGCAGTGAAGCAGCAGCCACGAAGCCCCGAGGATGGGCTGGATGCTGGTGGTCAGGGACTGGGGATACCAGTGTGGGCTCTGCATGTGGGGACACCAGTGGGTGCAGGGGGTGGGTGCTAGAACCCAGGGTGCTGCTGAGGAGCTTGTGTTGGCTATTAATAGGCTGGAATGAGGAAGGGTTGGGGCTGGAGGTCTCCTGTGAGCTCCCAGTACCCTTCAAGCTGGGGATGGTCCTGCAGGATACAGCACAGCAAAGGCTTCCAAGGGGCCAAGGACTGCTCGGGAGGGCACTCAGCCGTGCTGAGGGATGCAGGGATGAGTGTGAGAGCACAGGGAGCTCAAGGCCGAGTGTTGTGTCTCCTATCACCACCCTGATGTGCCGAGGTCCCCAGCCTGGAGCTGGATTGGGGAGGATCAGTGCAAAGGGAGAAGGGACCTGAGGCAAGTCTGGAGCACCGGACAGGTCCTGCCTGCTTCCAGGATGGAGACACCCTCCTGGATGATGCCCCAGAGTAGGGAACGTGCTGGGTCACCCCTTCGGGGCCATTCGTGCTGCCCCATTGGCTTCCTCCACTGCTGCGATGGCCGCTGTGGACTGGTGTAGATCCGCATGGGTATTGAAATGATTGGGAACAACATCCCCAGCTCAGCCCATTCACTGCCATCAGCAGGGCAGGAAAGAGCCAAGGCCGGACAAGGTGACGCAGTTTCCGTCCCTGCCTGCATCCTGCCCAGGATGCAGCCACCAGACCCCGTGACAAGGACCATCCTGTTGGGTCCATCCATAGGAAGGAGCTTGAAACCCACCGGGAAGAGCGAAGGGGGACCCTGGACATCGAGCAGAGAGGCAGGATTGGAGCGGGGCTATGGGGATGCTGTTGGCTGGGGGGGCTCAGGCAGATCCAGACCTGCCCTGGCAGGGTGTTCCCGGTGCAGTGAAGCAAGAGGAGGGCTGGCCGGTAATTCCTGCCCTCATCCCATCGCACAGCTCCTCCCTATGGAGCCCTGGGAACCCGCGGCCCTGCGGAGCCCCGGTGCCATAATGACTGCCCCGACCCACGCATGGAGGCGGCCGCCCCGAGGGGCAGGAGGGGCTGATGGTGTGGAGCGGGTGCATGGAGCAGCACCTGCGCATGGGTGCTGCTGGCTCTATGGAGCTCTTCCACAGAGGCTGGGTTTTGCCTGCGCTGGGGCTTGTGGTGACCCTCATGTAGGGAATGGGTTGGGTTGGGTTGGAAGGGAGCTTAAAGCTCATTCAGCTCCATGGGCAGGGACAGCTTCCACTGGAGCAGGTTGCTCCTTGAACACTGCCAGGGATGGGGCAGCCACTGCTTCTCCATTCAACAGCATCCCAGTGTTCTGCCTAAGAGCTCATCTCCATTTCCCCTCTGGCAGGTTAAAGCCATTCCCCTTGGCCTGCCTCTCCATCCCTTGCCCAAAGCCCCTCTCCGGGTTTCCGGCACTGGAGCTGCTCTAAGGTCACTCCTTAAGGATCCTTCTCTCCTCCATGCTGACCCAGCTCACCTCTCTCAGCGCCTGGTTCCAGAGCTGAGTCCTTCTCTGTCCTCTTCTGTGATGGGCACATGGAGGGTTCCACATCCCCATCCCTGACCCCTACCTCCCTGAATCACAGGCAGCGATGGCCGAGTGCACGGAGCTGGAATGGGCCGTCCAAGTGCTGGTGAACAACTTCGACAAGTACTCGAGCCGCCGCTGCTGCTGCAAGAAGCCGCGGCGCATCAGCAAGAAGGACTTCCGCAAGATGCTGAGCTGCGAGCTCAACCACATGCTCACGGTGAGCTTGGGGTCGTGGGGTTCCCCCCTAACCCTCCATCTCCTTGTGCCGGTGTGAGCAGCTCCCGTCTCTTCCCCTTCAGGACACTGGGAACCGCAGGGCAGCCGATAAGCTCATCTGTGACCTGGATGAGAACAAGGACGGGCGTATCAGCTTCGAGGAGTACTGGACCTTGATAGGTGGCATCGCCAGCCCCATCGCCCAGATCATCCGCCAGCAGGAGCAGAGTGTCAAGCTCACCAAGTAGTGGCTCCAGCTGAGGCCTCTGCACCACCTCCTGCTCCTCCATAGCTCCCTGCTTCTCCCCAGTCCCATTGCTAAGCCCTGCCCCGAGCCCCAGCTTGCCCCGGGGCACCCTGGTCCCCCAGAGCCATGCCAGGGTGTGATGGGGTGGGAAAACCCTATGGGGTGGGAGTTGGGGGGTGCGAGGCCATTGCAGCCTCAGGGGGCCCTGGGCCATGCTATCCCTGCCTCCGTCCTCATCCACAAGCCCTTGCTGGGCAAGAAGCAACGGGATGGGCTTCTCCTCATCCAGGACACGAGTTCTGTCTGTTCTCAGCCCTCTGGGCCACAAACTCCATCACAACCCAGATCCCCTTCAAAGTGACGGGGGGTCTTCTCTGAGATGAAGGGTGCCTTTCCCCTTGCCCAAGCTGGTGAAGGCTCTGCTCTGCTGGTGTCCTTCAGGCTCGGGGAGCGGTGCGGTCCCATCCGGCCAGCACCACCCGGGGTTATTTATTGCAGCAATAAAGTACGGAGGAGCAGCGGGTGATGCTGAGGCTCTGCCTTCCCTCCACGCTCTATGGGGATATGTGTGGGGCAGAGGGAGGGGTCTTCCCCTTCCCCATTGTCCCAGAGCTCCTGGGTTGCTGATGGAGCCACCACAAGATGTCAGCAGACACCTCCCAGCCCCATAGCACCCAAAGCCATTGCCTGCGGCTCTGGGCCCGGATGCTGCTGCCGCACACCATGGGGGGGACCCTCTTCATGTCCCCATTGAGAGGGCTCCATCCGGACGCTAAAGCCCCACATCCATCAGCTGCCTGCCCCACATCTATAGGGTGCATTGGGGATGAATCTCGGCATAGCGCGTGTCCCCCCTCCGCGATGGGAAAGCCCCCGCTTGTGCCGCGATATCCCAGGGGGAAGCGCGCTGCGGTGGATCCCTGTGCTGTCCCCATCGCTGGCATCAGCCCAGCCCAGCAGCCCTGGAGCCCGCTGCGGATTTTCCACTGGGATCAGACTTCTCCCTGGGTCTGGGAGCAGAGAATCGGCCCTCCATGAACCCCACTCCCATGGCAGCACCTTGGAGCCGGGATCCTCTTCCAACCATTCCCCCTCTGCTTCCCACCCGAGGCAGGAGCCTCGCTGGTTCCTGCAGCACCGGGGGTCCAGGACAGACCACGGGGGTTCCCATGGGATGCGGTGAGCGGGGCAGGGCTGCGCCTGAGTCATAGCGCAGGAATCCCGCTGGGCGAGGGCAGGGCCGGTGACTCACAGGCGGGTTATGGGGCTGCACCCACTGCTCACCCGGGATAGACCCTCAGGGTGAGGGGCGAGCAGCTCCCAAACTCCTCTTTCCTGGCTGCAGACTGGCGTGGAAGCAGTTCAGGATGTGCCCCCCCCCCCACCTTTCCTTGTGCAGGATGCAGGCATACGGGCTGGGATCCGAGCAGCCCCTGTGTCCATGCTGGTTGATTATTCCCTGAGGCACGTTATTCCCGCTCTTTGGAGCAAGCATGAGACCAGCATGAGGGGATGTGTGTGTCAGGGTTGCATGGGCATGGGGGGTGTTGTGTGCCTGGCTCATCCCATCTCTCCCCAGCACTGGGGAAGGTTTGAGGGGCAAGGAAGGGCTCTGAACCTGAAACAGGTCCCTGCCACTTTGCCAAACCCACCCATTGAGGTTCATGCCATGACCAGGGAGCACCATCCATGACTCTACTGATGCCCTGTGCCAGGAACAAGTGGATGAAGGACCTGGAGAACAAGGAAAACACAATGAACTTCAAGGAGTGGTGGTCCTTCTGGGATGCTTTATCATGCTTTGCATTGACTTCTACACTGAAGCCAGGCAGCATCGAGCCCTATGGCTCGAATAAAACTACTGTCACATCCCCAAATCCTTGTGGAAAGTGTTAAGTTGCATTGAGGGGTGCTTGGGGCCATCTGTCTTGGAAAGGAACCTCTTGGTGTGGGGGACAGTTCAGTGACGGTAGAACCATGGAATGGGTTGGGTTGGAAGGGAGCTTAAAGCTCATCCGGTTTCAACCCAGTGGAAGAGACACCTTCCGCTGAAGCAGTTTGCTCCAAGCGCCATCCAACCTGGCCTTGAGCACTTCCAGGGATGGGGCAGCCATCGCTTCTCCCTTCGACCCATCCCAGTGTCCCACCATCCTCACAGGGAAGAACTTCTTCCTTATATCCAACCTGAACATCCCCTCTTCCAGTTTCAACCCATTCCCCCTTGTCCTATCACTACAAGGGAGGAGATGAGCTGAGGAGCCCCAAGGGATGCCCCATCCCACCTCTTTCCATGTGTCTCCATCCCCAGCTTCCTCAGTGGGGCTTGCAGCCTCCCCCAGCAGCACCCAAACCCATACACCTCCTCCTAATGGGATCATTCGGCTCGGTGGACAAAAATGAGGTGTGGATGAAAGCACCTGCATGGAAAAGCCTGGAGGCAAGAGGGCTCCATGGGCTGTGCCACCAGAGCTGGGCTATAAATGCCCATTGAGCCCCAACTGCAGCATCCTGACTCCTCACTGCTGCCTGGTCCCTGCTGACCCTGGTGAGTCTCTGCTCCCCTTCCTCATCCATCACCCCTTGTTGCTGCCCCTCTGCAGCAGCCTGGATCAGGGCAGGATGGTGGGAATTGGACCCATCCTGACCCCATTCCTGGTGCTCTGCTCTGCAGGAACACAGGAGGCTGGCGATGGCATGTCCCCTGGAGCAGGCGCTGGCCGTGATGGTCACCACCTTCCACAAGTACTCTGGGAAGGAAGGGGACAAGTACAAGCTCAGCAAGCAGGAGCTCAAGGAGCTGCTCAACAAGGAGCTGCCTGTCTTTGGGAGCGTAAGTGTGGGGACACATCCCTTTGTTGTAGGGGTTGTAGGGGCAGGAGCAAACCAGCCTTGGGTCTTTCCATAAGTCACTCTGATCCATGCATCCCTGCCTGAAGGATGCAGCCTATGTGGAACCATGGAATGGTTTGGATTGGAAGAGGTCTTAAAAGCTTCCACTGGAACAGGTTGCTCCAAGCCCCTGTGTCTAGCCTGGCCTTGAACACTGCCAGGGAAGGGGCAGCTTCCCCATCATCCCTTTCCAGCTCCCTATCACCCTCACAGGGCAGAACTTCTGCCCCAGATCCCATCTCAATCTCCCCTCTGGCAGTTTATAGCCATTCTCCCTTGTCGTGTTCCTATGTGTCACAAAAGGCAGGATGAAGCCAGGAGGACCTGAGCTGGAGCATACTTGGTCCCAAAGGAAACTTGGCTTTCTTGTGCTCATGCAAATATTTTGCTTGGCAAAGAGAAGCCTGCTCCAATTTCACTGTTTTATATTGGGTTTAACCCTTAATTCCCTTTAAAATGGGAGGAGAGATGGTTTAGCCCAACTCCTTCATGACCAAGAGGCGTATTTGCTGTACCCATGCCAGCACATGTGACATCTCAGCATCCACCTGCATTCCTAAAGGCCCTTTCCTTCCAAAGACAAAGAGAAAACCCTCCTTGAGCCCATGGGGAAGGAAGCCAAGGCTTTCACACCCTTCCTTGTGAGCAGCGGGGCTTTATGGGGAGCACCTCACTCATCCATGCACCCCAAAACCCACTTTCCCTCCCTCCATAGAAACAAATGGATGATGCTGAGTTCAAGAGGCTCATGAACGACCTGGACCACGACAAGGACAGTGAGGTGGACTTCAAGGAGTATGTCTGCTTCCTGGCCTGCATCACCATGGGCTTCAACGAGTTCTTCAGGGACTGCCCCACCAAGCAGCACCGCAAGAAGTGATCCCATCGGGGCTTCCAATAAAAGCTTTCCCAAAGGCTGGCTTTGTGCTTGGGGTGACTCACATCTTCCTCCTGCTCCCTGGGATTTTCCATAGTGCGATTCAGCCCCAGGAAGCATCCTTTGGAAAAGCCAACTCTGGCTCTGGGCAATGGATCGGGATAACCCCCAAGCACATCATCACCTGGTTGACCTGAGGCAGAGACAA
>JAOEHY010012685.1:0-23408 GCA_025447955.1 Psilopsiagon aurifrons
GCTGTTCTCAGGCCACAAGTCAAAAACACAGCACTGCACCAGCTACCGAGAAGGAGAAAAAATGACTGCTACTGCTGAACCCATGACACTTCCATATATATATTCCTTATAACACTATTCTTATCTGCAGAATCTTAATCAAAAAGCAATTATACAACATATTTTGAAAACAAACCCCAGCTTGTCTCCTTTGACCACATGAAATGCTGGCTTACCTCTTAAGAATCCTTATCAATTGCCACCTGCTAGCTCCTACCACAGGGGAGTTCTATCTTCTATAATGGACACAAGCAATGTCTCCATGATGGCCACAATTTCCAGCCCTATCAATAAGTTCAATTTTGTCATGGCTCTAGATATTGTTGTGAAAATTATGTTTATGTCCAGCAGATTCTCTGTGATATAAGATTTCCTGTATATTCAGAATTCTCAATTGCATTCAACATTCTTGACATTTTTGTCTCTAATCTGGAGAGGGATAGACTTGACAGATGGACAACTTGCTGGATGCGAAACTGGCTGACCAGTTGCACTTAATGATTAGTGGTCAATGGTTTGATGGTCAAGTATGGATCAGTGATGAGTTGTGTTCCACAAGGGTAGGTATTGGGACTGGCACTGTTCATCTCTGTTGGTGACATGGACAGTGGCATTGTGTGCACCATCAGCAAGTTTGCTGATGACACCAAGCTGTGTGGCTCAGTTGACACACTGGAGGGAAGTGACGCTATCCAGAGGGATCTTGACGCACTTGAGAGGTAGGCTACTGGCAACCTTGTGAAGCTCAAAAAAGCCAAGTGCAACACCCTGAACCTGGGTAGGGGCAATCCCAAGCACAAATACAGGCTGGGTGGAGAATGTATTGACAGAAGCCTTAAGGAGAAGGACTTGTGGGTACTGGTTGACAAAAAGCTCAACATGGCCAGCGGTGTGTGCTCACTGCCCAGACTGCCAATTTTATGCTGGGCTGCCTGAAAAGGCACTTGCCCAGCAGGTTGGAGAAGGTCATCTTCCCTCACTGCTCCACTATCATGAGACAACCTCCACTTGGAATACTGCCTCCAGCTCTGGGGGTCCCCTGCTTGAGTGAGTCCAGAGGAGGGTCACGAAGACAGTCAGAGTGCTGGAGCACCTCTACTGTGAAGACAGGCTGAGAGAGCTGGGTTTATTCAGCCTGGAGAAAGAAGGCTCTGGGGAGAGATTTTAACAGTCTTCTAGTACCTAATGGATACCTAACAGAAATCTAGAGAAGGAATTTTTACAAGGGTATGTAGTGAAAAGACAAGGGGGAACGGCTTCAAACTGAAAGAAGATTTAGAATGGATATGATCAAAAAACTCCTTATTGTGAGGGTGGTGAGGCAGTGAAACAGGTTGTCCAGAGAAGTTGTGGCTGCCTCATCCCTAGCAGTGCTCAAGATCAGGTTGAACTGGGCTTTGAGCAACCTGGGCTAGTGAAAGGTGTCCCAGCATATGGTGGGGGGGTTGGAATCGATGATCTTTAAGGTCCCTTAAAACTCAAACCATTCCAGCCGCTCCAGCCGATGAGCTGGCTTCATTTGGAGCTCAGATCTGATAGCTCTATACAAATGCCAGTAGTATGGAGAATAAACAGGAGGAATTAGAGATGTGTGCACGTCTGTGGGGATATGATATAATAGATACCACAGAAACGTAGTGGGATTGCTCCTGTGACTGGAGTGTTGGAATGGAAGGTTACAGGCTCTTTATAAAAGACATGCCTGGCAGACAGGGAGGGGGAGTTGCTATTTATGTTAGGGATAGGTTGGAGAGCATGGAACTCTGTCTGGGAACAGGTTATCAGTTAACAGAGCCTGTGGGTCAAGATTAGATGGAGAACAACCTTGGAAGACGTTACTGTGGGGGTCTGTTACAGACCGCCTGATCAAGAGGACTCTTCCTGGAATTGCAGGTCATCAACACAAAACATCTGCTTGATGCTACAGGCACAGAGATTCAGCCTTCTCTTGATCTTTGCATATGTATGTATACACATATGATATACACAGGTGTTTAGTGTGTTCTCATTTTTTATTTAGAAAGAGATGGAGTCTAGGATCTCTATGATAGAAAGCATCCAATTAATTGATCTCACCTCCTTTTGGTATAGCTTTATAGTATTTTCAAGACACCTTTCAAGAAAAGTCACTTGTTTTTCATGTGGTTTACCCACAGTCTGGCTTACGATCTTTCACGAATTGCTGGAGAGAACAAAAGCCTTTGTTCAAAAACCTTATGGGGACCAGTTTTCTTTTTGGCTGGATTCATACATTACATGAATATTATCCTTGTATTTCTATTCCTGTTGTCAAATTTGAATGATCATTTTTTCGTTCTTTACTATATAGCTTCTAATGATGTGCACTAGGGTGGATCAACACTGGAGGGCATTTCATAGTTTATAGAGGGTAGTAGATAAAAAGGTAAAAAAGGATTGTAATCTGTAATGAAAGACATTGTAGCGTTCCATTCTTCAGATTTCATTGTCATAAAAATTTTCCACTAGTTTCAGAATGCTGCAAGAAAAAAATGTAGCTGGGACACTAAGGTTTTTTATTTCTGATAGTGATTCTGCCTATATTCTATTCTATTCTATATATTGGTTGTATGAGTATCTGAAGATGATAGTTTATCTTTGCTATGAGGTTGAGGTGGTAATTCCAGAATACTAGATTCCAGTTAATCTGGTTTCCAGAAAAGATAAAAAATATCAAAATACTTCAATAACACTAAACTTCATGAACTGAAAGAAAATGAATTCTGGAAGAACAAGGAACCAGTTCTCACTTTCATTCTCTGTCATTTTCATTAGATTGGATTTCTATTCATCCATTCATTCCTATCTACAGCTCAGAGTTACAGAATGTTTCTGTTAGCAAATAATTTTGGTTCCAAGAAAAATAACAACAATTTCAGACAGCAAGAGCAATTGCAGTTACATTGAAGAGACATGCTTCTGACCAGTTTACAACAGAAATAGGTGGTTTCAGAAGTGGATTGATCTAGTCAGATTTAGAGGTCAGCAGTCTAAATGGTTGAGGTAATCTTTTTTCAGGTGGCAAAGAAATGTCAGCCAGTATCTAGTCGGATGTGGTATCTAGCAGTAGTAATAAATCTACTAGCTCTTCCTCCCCTGTTCTCTCCCTTTTTCTTGCCCCAAATTTAATTATAATTTTTCACTGACAATAATGAACGATGTTCATGAATGAGCCAATGGTAAGTTAATTTTTTATGCCTTACAAACTTAGTAGTTTTAAACCGTTACATTCTTAAAAAAGGGCAAAGTCTCTGTGTTCCAGTGAGATAGGAAGTAATTGCTTGTAACACATCCCCAGATACTGAACTTCAAATTATGACATTTTTCTACTTAGAGAGATTTACTTGACAGTCCTTTGGACTGAGGGAGACAGAGAGAAAGAGAGGGATACATCACCATACAACATACCAAACTCACCATAATTAAACATGCCTTTTATTTCTCATGGCATCATCATATATTATAAATTTAATACATAATGTTTGGGTTTCCCATAGTTTCCATATAAAAATTTTAGAAAATTATTAATTCACTTAATACCTCCTTTGTTCTTTTCATCAATGTTCTCCAAAATATCTTTTTCTAAACTGATGTATTCTCAGGAAGTGTCATGTTTCGATGAGTTTTGTTATGTTTGGATTTTAAGCCTTTTATATTTTTTTCAGTATACATTGTTGTGTGTAAAACTACTTCCATTTACAGTGAATAATTACAATATGATAAAGAGTATAAAGTGTATAAAAAATAATCTATTTTTCAATTGGAAAACATTTTAAGCTTCTCCAAATATAGGGAAGCATGTTAGTCTTAAATGCATATTTTATAGAAATTATTTATTTCTTCATAAGGGATTAGTGAATCAATTTTGTGTACTTCAGAAACATACAGCAGGAAAAGGATCTCAATAAGAGTGAATTTCTAACAATTTAAAATAAAAGACTGCCTGTCCAGCTCTTCATGTGAACCCAAATTAGCATTCTGTGTTCATCTTGAGCTTGGATAGATTTGAAGCCTTTCATGTCTAAAACCGCATGATCAAGGGTAAAATCTTTTGCTAGCACTGAAATCTGGAGGGGGAAACAAGATACACACACGTGGGTTTATCACTGTGTGTTTTACTGCAGAGACCATGAAAAAAAAACTTTGTGTTTTATTTAATTAAAGCACACTGCCCACTTTTGAATTTCTTTTCAACAAAAAAATAAATCATTCCTCATTGAAGATGTAGAGACCTACGGTATATAGTCTCTTGCCATAATGCTAGCTTTAACTATACTTTAAACAGCTTACAAATGACAGATTCTATATAAAGTAATTTGATAGTCCCACCTTTAATTCAATTGCAAAAGCCTTGCCTGGGTAAGAATCATGTCTGAATATCATCCCTCATGAAATATTATCTCCTTATTAGCTTGGATTTTCACTAACAGTCACTGTATACGAGAATTACAGTGGCACAAAATTGCATCTTTTTTTTTTTTTGTTTCATCTAGTGCTTCTCATTTTTGAAATTATTCACAGAAATATAGCATGAAGATAAAAGAACTATCTACTTATTAAATGCATCCATTCCAGTTGATAGCCTATCAAAACTGCATGTAGATCTGGCCTAATGTTAAACATATTTGATCATGAGTACTTTTAAATTTAAATTTTAACTTACAAATCACTGTGCCCCTGTCTAATTCAGGTGAAGCAGGAAAAATGAAAATAAAAAGATAGTAGAAAGGAAGGCAAATATAGTGGAGAACTGTAGAGAGATAAAAACAATATGGAGAGAACAAAGATGACAGTGGAGGAAGAGAGTGCAAACTTGCTGCTTTATATTATATATACAGTAGAAAGCAACTTTTAAAGTTTATGCGTAAGTAGTTCTATAAACATGCACATGTGAAAGAAATGAGGTACTTCTTAGAGTGCATCAATAAAAGTTTTATCGTTTTGTAAAACCAAAACAAACTAAAACCAATGATAAAATGTGACCTGAAACATTTACATGTCAGTAATAAACTTTCATAAGCTACTCAGAGTTGCATTAGAAGGAAAAAAAAAGAGCATCAACTTGAAATAATTTTGAGAATGCAAAATATGTTTTTGAAGTTCCAGGAGAAAAGTTTTGATAATCTTTTACTGCAGAGAAATTATTTTTAGAAATTCTAGTAAAATTTTGCAATTCCTGATTTTTCTGCTGGTATTTGTCAAGTACAGAAGAAAATCTATGTCAAAATATCAGTAAATTTATGAGCAACTATTGAAAATAATTTCTTGTTTCAAGAAGTAAGTAAAAATTAAGGGTTAATTTTCAAGTAACTTTTTAAGTGCTTTGAATAACTTTTAAGTTACCTGGAACTTAATCTTTCATTCTGATCTTTTTCACAGTACTTGTCAACTGACCAGAGTTGAGTTATGAAGTTATGCTTGCAGAAAGCTAATAGTAGCATGATTACTTGACAGAAGTGGAAAGCCATATTTTTTTCTTTCTGCAGGCAATAAAACAGAAACTTATTTATAACAGATTTAATCCTTCCAAACAGAAAGTTTTACATCTCCATTAAGACTAATTCTGCATATGCAAACCAGTTAGATTTTAAATAAGAAAATAGCAAAAGAACAAGAATTTTAAATAATATATGTACATGAACTGAAATATACATTTAGAAAAATACTGCATATAAATTATACTATAAATATTATACTAAATTATACTAAAAACACTACATATAAATTATAAACTCTGTTTGGGGACAGGTGAGCAGTCAATAGAGAGTTTGTGGGTCAGAATTAAAGGGAGAGGAACAACTTTTGGAGACATTACTGTGGGGATCTCTTATGGACCGCCTGATCAAGAGGACTCTGCGGATGAAGCAATCTAGAGACAGATAGGAACAGCCTCATGCTCACAGGCCCTTCTCTCATGGGGGACTTCAACCACCCTGATATCTGTTGGAGGGACGGTAAGGCCTGGCACAAGCAATCCAGGAGGTTCCTTGATTGTATGGAAGACAACTTCCTTCTGCAAGTAATAGAAGAACCAACAAGGAGAGGTGCCGTGCTTGACCCCTTCTCACCCACAGGGAGGGGCTGGTTGAAAACATGACACTCCAGCGCAGCCTTAATCGCAGCGATCATGAGATGGTGGAGTTCGAGATCCTCAGGACAGTGAGAAGAGCGTGCAGCAAGGTCACTGCCCTGGACTTCAAGAGAGCAGATTTTGGCCTCTTCAGGAACCTGCTTCCATGGGATATAGCCCTAGAGGGCAGAGGGGCCCAAGACTCTTGGTTGATATTCAAGGATCACCTGCTGCAAGCTCAGGAGTGTTGCATCCCAACTAGAAGGAAATGCAGCAGGAGGGACAGGAGACCTCTTCCAATGGATAAGAAACTAACTGCTGAGGAATCTCAGAGGGAAAAAAGAGGTTTATAAAAGGTGGAAGCAAGGACAGGCAGCCTGGGAAGAATACAGGGATATTGTCAGGGAAGCTAGGGAGCAGGTTAGGAAAGCTAAGGCTCACTTAGAATTAAACTTGGCTAGGGATGTCAAAGGCAACAGGAAAGAATTCTGTAGTTACATTGCAAATAAAAGACAAGCTAGGGACAACATGGGCCCCCTTCGGAAGCTGTCAGGCAAACTGGCTACCCTGCATTTGGAGAAAGCTGAGGTTCTTAATGACTTCTTTGCCGGTCTTCACTGGCAAATGCTCTGACTACACCACTCAAGTCTTGGAAGGTAGACACAGGAACTGTGAGAATGAAGACCCTGGGCCCACTGTAGGAGAGGATCTGGTTCAAGACCATCTTAAGAACCTGAATGCACACAAGTCCATGGGACCTGATGAAATCCATCCACGGGTCCTGAAGGAGCTTGCAAATGAAGTTGCTATGCCACTGTCCATCATATTTGAAAAATCATGGCAGTAAGACAAAGTTTCTGAAGACAGGAAAGAGGGAAATATAATCCCCATTCTCAAGAAGGTGAAAATGGATGAGGTGGGGAACTACAGGCCTGTCAGCCTCACCTCTGTGCCTGGCAAAATCTTGGAGCAGATTCTTCTGGAAGACATGCTAAGGCACATGAAAAACAGCAAGGTGCTTGGTAACAGCAAGCATGGCTTCTCAAAGGGGAAATCCTGCCTGTCCAATCCGATGGCCTTCTATGATGGGGCTACGGAACTGATGGAGAGGAGTAGAGCAGTTCACCCTGGACTTGTCATCTGCCTGGACTTGTGCAAAGCATTTGACACTGTCCCAGACGACATGCTTGTCTCTAAATTGGAAAGACATCAATTTGATAGGTGGACCACTTGGTAGATAAAGAACTGGCTGGATGGCTACACACAGAGTTGTGGTCAATGGCTCAATGTCCAGCTGGAGACTAGTAACGAGTGGTGCCCCTCAGGGATAGGTGTTGGGACTGATCCTGTTCAACATCTTTGTCAGTGACATGGACAGTGGGAAGTTTAACCATGCCAAGTGCAAGGTCTTACACCTGGATCGGAGCAATCCCAGGCACAGCTACATGTTGGGCAGAGAAGAGATTCAGAGCAGTCCTCCGGAGAAGAACTTGAGGTGTTAGTCGATGAGAAAATGAACGTGAGCTGTCAGTCTGTGCTCGCAGCCCAGAAAGCCAACTGCATCCTGGGCTGCATCAAAAGGAGCATGACCAGCAGGTCGAGGGAGGTGATCCTGCCCCTCTACTCTGCTCTCGTGAAACCTCACTTGGAGTGTTGTGTGCAGTTCTGGTGTCCTCAACAAAAAAAGGACATGGAAGTGGTGGAACAAGTCCAAAAGAGGGCCAGGAGGATGATCAGGGGACTGGAGCATCTCCCATACGAAGACAGGCTGAGAAAGCTGGGTCTGTTCAGCCTGGAGAAGAGAAGGCTGCATGGAGACCTCATAGCAACCTTCCAGTATCTGAAGGGGGGCTATAGGTATGCTGAGCAGGGACTCTTCATTAGGGACTGTAGTGATAGGACAAGGGGTAACGAGTTAAAATTTAAACAGGGGAAATTTAGATTGGATATAATGAGGATGTTCTTTACTGTGAGGGTGGTGAGGCACTGGAATGGGTTGCCCAGGGAAGTTGCGAATGCTCCATCCCTGATGGTGTTCAAGGCCAGGTTGGACAGAGCCTTGGGTGTTATGGTTTAGTGGGAGGTGTCCCTGCCCATGGCAGGGGTGTTGGAACTAGATGACCTTAAGGTCCTTTTCAACCCTAACTATTCATGATTGTATGGTTCTCTTTCACTAGAAATATTATCCACAGAGCTACTCAGAAAGTTTTCAATGATTTGAGTGTTTCAAGACAAATCTACAGATCCTGTCTAACACTCTTCTGGTGTTAGCATCCACAGACACTATAACTTTTCGTCTACAACACCCTTTGACTATAGATTTTCTTAAGTCATGCTCTGAATGAGTCATTGGGATTTTGTGCTCTGTGCCTTATTAAAACCTCCTGAACTTCGGGTCACCCAAGAACTTTGCAGAGACCATTTTTTTAATGATAGCTATTTCATAGATCTGACCTGGTCATTTTACCTTCTGACCTCAATATTTCAGGAAGAGGTGTGTGGAGATGATACCTGTGTTCCTGTATGTGTTCCACTGACTTCAGTGTAGATTGAACCAAGCTCAGTGTCACCATCAGTATAATTACAGGTGCATTGTAAATTGAAACAAATATAAAAACTGGAAAAATTGTAGGCTTGTGCTCTAGAACCTGCAGATTGAAAGATTACTTCTCTTCCTTCAGCTGTAAGAACTGTACAATTATCTTGTATTTTGATAAGGAAAATATTTTTAAAAAACAAATAAAACTGTTTTTGTGTCTTTGAAAGAAATCAAAGTTGGATAGGCCAACAGCAGTATTTTGAGATCTCTGGAGGTGGATTTTACTGCTCTTTTCACCTTTACTCTCTCCTTCTTGAAATTAATAATATATTCTAATTTTTCATCTATATTTCTGCATGGGTTAACTTCTTTACAGATTTCTGTTACTTCTGGATTTTATTACAATCACCATTTGTAAAAAGGATATTATATGAGAAGAAATGTAATATTGTATATAAAGGCAGTGATATTGCAAGATCTTGCCAACCACACACAGCAGCTGATGGAAAATTGTTGCTCTTTGGGGGAATGTCTAAGTGGAGACTAACTAGGAGGAAAAGCAATGGGTAAGCAATGGTAAGCAATGTGCATTCTTCAGCACATAAGACTTGAAACGTTTGCACTTTCTGTAAAGTGCTGGCTAGAAAAAGGACAGCACAAAGACTGGAAGTACTACTTGAGAAGCTGTGAGCTTAGGTGGAAACCTCATCACAAGGCTAATATCCTCCATAAATCTCACTTCCACAAAACAGAGAGAAACTCCCAGATGTCCGAAATTACTCTAACATAATATGGAATTCAGATCCACTCCTCTGTTCATTACTTTCTATCCAGCTCTTAGAGGTGTGTGGTTCTACATATTGTACTGTAAAGATGAAACGCAGATGAGCCAATTTTATGCCTGTTAATTTATTATTCTTGGTTTAGCCCAATTCTTGGTACCCCTTACAAGAATATGAGAAAGGATAGACTACTTTGATGATTACTGCTGTGTTTCTATCTGGTTAAGCAGGCCACATTTCTTATTACACAGTTTGAGCATCCTTTCTTTATTTAATCTGCCAAGATCCTAGCTATGAACCATCTTTAAATGAAAGCTGTATCAGATCAAGACTGACACTTCTATATTTTTGCCTTTGGAGTCTTGCCCTCATTTCTCACATTTGATACGTATACACGATTTTTTGGCTCACTGCATCCATGCCCATCTGCTGCAGTGGCATTTTGCCCAGCATTGACAAGTTGGTCAGATTGCTCAGTGTGATATAGCTGGTGATAATTCTAGGGGAACAGTCTTCCAAACACTGCAATTCCTCCCTCTGGAAGACAAACTGAAGAATCAATATTGCATGGCTCATTACAAGTGGTTGTACCTACCAGCTTTAGTGTGCCACAGAACAGCTAAAGACAGGAGAAAAGGAGATGCAGGCTTCTTGGGCACTGTGACAGTGAAAGAAAAGACCCTTTATTTGGAAAAATTATCCCGGGGTCCTCATGAAGGCTCTTATTTTCCCATAATAAGAAAAGAATGTCCGAAGACCTTGTTTGTGAACTGCATATGTATGAACTGCAACTGTGAATTATATGCACCTCAGCATTACTCATTACCATAAAGGTAACCTCCAACAAAAGGCCCATTTATAGCTTTACAGGTTGTGGTGTCTAGAGTTTCACTTTGTGCGCTACAACTTGTTTTGTTTAAGCAAATAACAATTTTGCTTGTGGTACCTGGAGGGAATCCTTAGCTGCAAGGGGTGAACACAACCATACAAAGTTAGGAGATATAGACTATATAGGTTATTTATACCAGATAAGGTTATATCCCTTTGTTCAAGGATTTTAAAAATATTGGGACAATAGCATTAGTCTCATCGGCAAAACTGTGTTCCAGCTTGAACTCCAAGGCAATCTTGGGGATATTTAAAGAGGAAGATTTTTTTTATTTCCATGATCACTTAGCTGAAAAGCATACTGAGAGCAATATCCCTCATTATTTTTGTTTTATATTGTTTCCTTGTTATTTTTCAAATTTCTATGTTCAGTTTACTACAGACATCTGTAAAAAAAAACCACAGGACTGCACTGATTTATAGATTCATTGATCTTAGGTAAGGAAGGAACTATTATGACTGCCTAAGCCCTTGTGTAACACAAGACTAAATTATTCCCATTTCAAGACACTGCTTGAAGTTTCACCTGTACCTCCTTCTCTCTCAGTTTATAAAACTATAAAAGCTATATGAAAGAAATAGTAATGGGTCTAATTTTCTATAGCAAAGTTATGTATTGACACATGAAAAAGGGGAAGGTAAACTTTTGTAGCTCTTACACAGTAAAGGGAGACAGAAATAAAGCAATTTAAAAGATTACACTAATGAAAATGGCACGTAAACCCACAACACTTACACAGGGTTGTAAGGGGGAGAGTTCGTTCTTGCAAAAGCAGATGTAATACACACATGTAGAAGTCCTCTTTCTTCAGTAATTAAAGAAGGTGGAATGTGAGAACCAAGACATAGGCCTTCCAACTCACTGCCTAAAATACAGGGGTATATTGTATCTACATAAGTGATTTAAACTTTCTATGACTGAGTTGCTAGAGAAATATCATCAAAATATAGCAGCAATTTTTTTTTATCTGATACATAATTGTATGATTTTTTCAACAGAATAATACTGACATGAATTAGATATGATAGGACAAGTACAGCCTGCCAAGAAATTAGCTAGGAAGGAGAATTTTGTCTTAATTAAAAAAAAAAAACTAAAATCACTTTATGTAAATGGAACTACCTTTTTTGAGAACAACTTTTGTCATGAGGAAACAAATTGTTTTCACAAGTTGTGCTGAGATTCATAAAATGAACTACAAACTATTATGCTTAAAGAAGAGGAAAGTTGTAGCGTATGAGTTGACCATAGTAATTCAGTAGATTTGACTTTGAGAAGAGAAAGTAACTCCACAGACTATAACACTGAACTCTAACAGACATGTAAAGCATAACAGGATGAAACTGTATAGGGGTAAAATGACTGCAGGTGATGATAAAGCTGTTTGAATGTGCAAGATTACTCGCTTGCTTTCTTTCATGCTTAGAGTGCATTATCCCATTCAGGGCCAGTGTTCACAATTTAGTCAGATTTGTTTGATAAAAGGAAGGTGATCATTACACCATAAATAAGTTGGGTTGTTTGTTGTTGTTGGACCATTTATTCTGCTTCTAATGTCATTTTACCTCTAATAAATGTCATTGCATTGATGTCTGAAGTTGATGGTGCTTATGGTGAGAAAACTAAGATGGCCCAAAAAGATCAGTAAGAGAAAAATAGGTTAAAGACTTGAAATTCTAGTCTGGATCAAGTGACACTGACAAAGCGATTCTTGCCCTGCTGGCCAGAAAATCCCCAGTTTTTGACAAATCTTCACCTAACATACAGAAGAATCTTCTAAAAACTGGTAAAGCTTTAAAGTGCCTTTCAATGGCATTACATATAAAAATGATTTTTGGTGCATAAGCTCAAAATATTTGTGTATTCTGCTGACAGAATTAAATGTAAACTTTCCAGAGATAGGAAGCAAGTCATGCTTGTTAAGACAAATGAAAAAATCCACAAATGAGAACACCTGTCTGAGGAGTCTGTTGCATGTTTCCTTATGTTGCTTCATTGGAGATGGCACATCTTGAACCAGATTTAAAAAGAGCTCAGTTTATGAGGTGATCAAGAGGTTTGTTTCCTTTTGATTTTGAATCTTGAGAAAACAAAATTGATCTGCAATGAAAATTATAACCTTCCTATTTCTAAAACACATTTAAGTTTCTATAACGCCTTACAACAACGTTTCTTATTTTTCCACACTGCTGTTTAAAAAATCCATTCATTTGGGCTAACATAAGCCTTTATTATATTTCTCGCCTCATCTATCCTTCAGTTAATAAAACCATAGGTGGTAATCCACAGTGTTTGTGTCCTCTTTCTGTGTACAATATGTGTGTAAGTCTAATGGTGCAGGGAATGTTCAATGGACTATTAACTATGTTAAACAAGAAGCATTGTACCCTCAAGCATGAACCACAGATTCCCACAGTAACTCTCTAAATCAAGTGTTGAGTAGATTTTTGTCTTCCTGGCTATTTTGTTATCTCTGTTGTAAGACCCTTGTTTTTTTTGGCGGTTCTGAACAGATATTGTGATAGACACCATGGTAAACAGCTCTCTTATTGTATTTTGTACTAGGATATTGAACATTTTCCTGAGCAAAGTGCAATGTGATGCCAAGTATTTCCATCCCCTGCAGCTTCTTACAAAGGGAACTAGTCCACAGCTTGCTAATAGAGATGGAGGAGCTCTTCCTTGTAAGCTTTCAGAATAATCCATTTTAAAAGACTGTTTCAGCATAATAAATGCTTGGTGACTTGAAATCACAGTGGGTTTTGAAGAAACAAATACTGTACTGTATATGCCAAATATGTACAATTTGAGTTTTGCACCTGAAGTACTGTAGATATGTCCTTGCACTGGTAATAAAAGTCTTTTCAGGTACAAAAGAACTAATTTGTAGTTACACATAAGAAACTAGAATTAGGCGCAATTTACTATTCTTTATACATAGCATGCTTTCTACTTTTGTTATAACTGGATACATCAAATATATCTATTACATAGATGGAGATGTATGATGTGCATAAGAGGAAAAATAAACATGAATTAAAAAAACATTATTTTTGTACCAAGCTTTTGCTGTTTAAGTATTGAAACAGTGGCTGAAGTTTAATGGCTCTGTGAGGCTCTGATTTTTTTTCCTTCTCTCTTTGTTAGGTTAATTCAACTTCAATAACAAGCCTTTTCTGTCCTGCTACCAAATACCTCCAAATGTACAGCAAGGGAAACTGGCATTTCAAATTAAGGGAAACAGTGAACCAAAACAAGAACATAATAAAAGAAAGAGCGGGGTGATACATGTAAATGATGTACTCACTGGGAACTAACAGTGGTAGCTTGCAGTGAAGGGATTTAGCTCTCTGTTAATTCAGCTGATAGGGAGACAGGCATATTTGGGAAGAGGCTTGGCCAGGTTCCTTAAGCTCACAAAAGCTTTAGTGGTTACATCATCGGGAGGGGTTTGGCATTTTTTAAAACTTTTTACTGTAGTTTGTTAAAAAGAGAAATCTTTCGCTTCTATACGGAGATACTCTATCTCCATTGAAATTAATCTTTTAATAACAGTCATCTATCAGTTGAAGCCACTCAAAGTATTTTCACTTTTGCAGAAAAAAGGGTAAACATGTCTGGGATTTTTTCTGTAATTCTGTTACCAGTGGTCTTGTATAGTTCCTTTAGGAGTCCAGCAGCACAGATTTAGAGTGCAAAGTCTGACCAAGGGGGAGGTATTTGTTGGCCTTCTTACTGTATGCCAGTTTCTTCTGCATAGTAACTACTTATGGTACCATACTGGAGGGGGATTAAGATGCTTTATATTCTGTGTGTGCATTGGAGAGGATGTGTTTTGCCTAATCTTGTTTAGCCACCATGCAGACAGCTTTGAGGATTTTTATCCCAGTATCCTTTAAAACCTGCAGATCTTTGGAAATGGAAGGTATTTCCATTATTTTTGTTTGCTTTTCAAAAGCGCAGAGCATGGCCTTTATCTTGAGGAGCAAAGAAGAAAGTACTGTGCATGTCATTCCTGCCTATAGGCTTGGTACTTGTTAAACGTTTTGGGCAATTAAATGTAGGTGGGAATGATTTAACTGCTCTCAGAAATTTGGGTTTTTTTTTTCTTTTTTTTTTTTTTTTTATGAAAGCAAAATAATATGTTCTCAATTTATTTGATGCTAATTGGATAAAATATAAGTCTACAGATCTGGTGTCCTCAAAAGTACAGCAGATGTTCATTGCTTTGTCTTCAAACAGCCACATCTGACTTCTTTTTCAGAGCAATGTCTTGATGCTTGAAGGACTGCTGCTTTTTTTTGCTGGGCACTGTGTGCGTGCAGAGGTAGAAAGAGGGGGAAAAAAGAAAGCAAAGTGATCGCCTGAAATTATGGGATTACTTTTGAAAGAGGAAGTGAAAGTTTAAAGACAATGTCTATCAGCTTTTATGTCAGGGCAACACAACAATTATTTCTTCAGTTCTACACTGGGAAGATCAAGGTCTTTCCAGGATGATGTATACTGAAATTGTTTGTGTACACAGTGGCATTAATGACCCCGTGATTCTTACATTTCTTTAATGAGTCATCATAGGAAAACATACATATGTTTATAACAAATTATTTTTGGGGCACAAATTCCTACTACATTACCATTATCTCCTAATGTATGAAAAGGTTTTAGGTGACATTATGTGAAAACTACTACACTTAAAATAGCTTGGAGAATTTAATTGAATTAGCATGAGAATGAAAAGCCTCTCCAGTAACTCAGTCTAAAGATGCAGCTCACTTTTTGCATGAACATAGCCTTCTACAAACAGCAGATAACCCAGGGATGATGATTTGGGCAGTGCACACATAATTCCTAGGTGCCAACAGGGAAATAAATTACATGCAAACAATGGCACAATGCATGTGCACTCATGATAGAAGAAATCCCAGAAGTATTCTGACTAGAACTCTTATAATGTACACTAGCTCAGGGATGCAGTCAATCTGCAAATTGTGGGTCAGTTATCATTGATGCCAAAGTTAGAACTTCTCTCCATTAAAAATAAAAGATGAGTTCAAGAAGTAATGACAGAGGTATGAGGCCAGCTATTAAGAAAAGAGACTCTTTAAAAACCTGTTTTCCTGATAAGTTTCTTTTTGTAGGAGAACAAACAAGCTTCTGAAATATGTCATGGTAATTACAACAAAGGATGACAGACAAAATGGTGTAGAAATTCAAAGCATATGAAACAGACAATGACTAAATATGAAAAATATCAAAATGATTGCTACTGTATTTTATTGCTAGCACACTTGTGTGACAGAATATTACTGAAAGAAAGAAAACAAAAGCAGAGTTTGAACCAAATATGTTTGAAAGAAAAGGTGGTGCAAAGAAAGTTTTTGATGCTGCTTACCACCTCTTTCTCCTTAATAGTAAGAAATGGGCTGTATGCAATTCCTTTATCATGCAAAAAGGGCAAGTCAGGTAGAACCTAAGAACTGTAAGAACAAATGAACATAAAAATTGTCATTTATTTGACCTTTATTTCTGTAAACTCCCATATGCCTCTAAACTGCTTCCCCCCAGTCGCCTTCCCTACTTTGAAGGATTTAACCCAATAGTGAAGCAGTGAGTTGAAATGTCCGTGAGAGAGAAATGCGAACTAGAGGAGACAAGGAAAAACACTGATTGAAAAACACTGGATTACATGCACTGTGCTGAGAAACCTCCTTTCAACATCTATAGCTCAAATATGGAGCAGTCTTCAGGGACATCTATACAAAGGTGAGGAGATTGAAGCTAAGCTTGCCTTGTTCAGAAATCAGCTTTTGTTTTCTTCTTATGTTGTCATAAGATGTTGATAGCAAAGGGCTAAACTATAAAGAAAAAAGGAAAGTAGACAGCAAGTTGCCTTGCAGAGAAAATATAGAGCACAAGTTCTGCCTGACACATATGTGAGGAAGTCAGGGTCCTGGCAAGCAGTACACAAAACAGAATATGACTTTCTAATTGTATCTTCTTAAAAATAAATTGCTCATGGACAATATTATTGTGGCTCCTATTGCAGGTCAGTGGAGAAGAAAGGAGGTGTAAGCACTCCTTTCTCACTCACACAGAATGATGGGTGCAGATAGTGGGATCTGTTGTATCTCCATAAAGATTCACAATAATAAATATGCTTTTTTCAGCACCTTAAGGCTCTGAATCTCCACAGGCAGCTCAGGAGAACAAAAAATGTCATGTCATAAGGACCAATTATATTAAATTCATATATTTTGAAATGGAAATCATATTTCTTCCTCCTGTAAAAACAGTCCTTCCCTGGATCAGCACATATTTTTGCTCAAGTAAGACAGCAGAAATGCATTTAAAATAAAAAGTAATGCCCAAGGAGTGTGAAATGTAAAGAATACTTAAAAGAGGGTTAAGATAGCATATAATTCTGAGACTACTAACTGTAAGGAGGAAGAAAAAAATTTACTTGAAGAATGGTGAAAAGACCAGGGAAAAGCAGCATTATTTTTTAGATGAAAACCAGAAGACTTTGATTACCCAAGGGCAAGTCATTTGGATGATATGTTATGGTAGTGGTGGAAATAATGACTTAGCTTGTATAAATTTGCTTTGATTCCTCTGAAGTCACTGGACATAATTGCACATTTAAACTTACTCATGGTCTTTTCCTTCAGTCACAAGTGTGTTGGGAACTAAACTTCAACGAATCCCATGCAACACTACAGGCTTGGAGAAGAGTGGCTGGAAAGCTGCTAGGCAGAAAAGGACGTGGGGGTGCTGATTGATGGCCACTGAATGTGACCCAGCTTGTGCCAAGGTGGGTAAGAAGGCCGACAGCAACCTGGCCTGTATCAGATATAGTGTTGCCAGCAGGGCTGGGGTAGTGATCATCCCCCTTTACTCAGCACATGTGAGGTCACACCTCAAATCCTGTGTTCAGTTCTGGGCCCCTCACAACTAGAGAGACATTGAAGTGCTGGAGCAGGTCCAGAAAAGGGCAGCGAAGCTGGTGAATAAGTCATGAGACTTATTCTGAGGAGTGGCTGAGAGAACTGAGGTTGTTTAGTCTGGAGAAGAGAAGAGAAGGCTCAGGGGGAGCCATACAGCTCTCTACAGCTGCCTGAAAGGAGGTCTCTTCTCTGAAGTGAAAGCAATAGGACAAGAGGTAACGGCCTCGACCTGTGCTAGGGGAGGTTTAGATTGGGTATTGGAAAAAGCTTCTTCACAGAAGAATCAGACATTGGAGAAGGTTGCCAAGGGAATTGGTGAAATCACCATCCCTGCAGGTGTTCAAAAACTCTGTAGGTGGGGCCCTTAGTGATGTGGTTTAGTGGTGGTCTTGGCAATCCTGGGGTAATGGCTGTACTTGATGATCTTAAAGGTGTTTTCCAATCTAATTTCTTCTATGATTCTATAACTAGGCTCCAAGAAAGGAAGTGTAATACTGCACGTATTTTTGCACTAGTAGGTCTGTACGACATCCTTCAAGGGTGCATGCAGTATCTCATTCACTAGAGTAATGCAATTATACAATTATGGTGATGAAAATAACACCAGCACTTGTCCTGAGTAGGATAAAACTCTGAAGTATGTTATTCTTGCAGACCTCTATGGGGTCTTCATGTGAATTTCTGTCAAAATCTATGCAATAACATAAAGACCACAGTAATGTTACTAAAATTGCATTAGATCCTTTCCGTAACAGCTTTCTATTATCCAGCGTCAATTAACATTTCAGCTACTCACAAACTCAAGAAATAATTAGGATGTGCTCCAGGAGCTTTAGTGATCAACTGCACTTTGATGGTTTGAGCTGTTCCTTGGAGATGATGAAATCAAGTTCTGGGTACCCTGGAAAAAATAGTTTAATTTTGGGTGCTGCATCACTGATCTTCGTTATCCTACACACAGGACATTACTGTATACCTATGCAACGTATTGTTCTTTAGTTACTGTAAATTTGGTGCACAGTTAGCTCACATCATATCCCACACAGGCATGTGCTGAGGATGTAATTGTGAGACTATATGGCAGAAAATGACTCAAGCAGGGAAGTACAATGAGGAGTGTAACTTTCAATTTTTATCCATCTTGAAAATATACCAAAGGATTATTTTCATATTGTTATCTAAATTAATAATAGGAAAGTTGAGAACAGTTTGTCAATAAAATAGTAAAGTAATTGCGTTTTAGCGCTTTGTACTTACAGCCTTCTCCTCTAGTCAGTGGTTTGTGGAAGGTTTGCTGCACCTTTGTGAAGGAGGAATTCAAAGGAATTCAAGCAGTTCTTTAGGACAAGGGCTTTCAGCAGTGTATCAAAAGGAAACCTGTTACAACCCATAGCACTGATTTACTAATTTGCTAACACTTCTTTCAAAAATTATCACCTGTTTTTTCAGTTATTTGTTACCTTTGGGATCTCAAAGATCATCTAGTTCTAACTCCCCTGACAGAAGGACACCTTCCACCAGAAGCATATAGAATCACCTTCATATAGGAGAAACTATGTGAAAAGCATTCTGCAGGTGGTATCAATACCAGTGGGACTAACACCTGCTGGCAAAGAGATATACAGCATCCTCACACTGAAGATACTGGTAAGTAATAAGAAAAGGAAGAATCATAGGAAAAGGAGCCTTATATGTCTCCAGCAGTCAAGGACTGCTGCTCAAGGGCTCCTTTTGACCTAGTTTGACCTGCAGTTGAAGCATTTGCTATGAACAAGTAACTGCTAAGACCAGGTCGGGGGACTGGAGGTATGTTTAAAGTAATATTCAGTGAAACTCGTTTGTCTAAAAGCTGATATAATTATCCTTTCTTCTGAAAGTAGGAATTGAACTGAGTGATACACCATTAGTTAGCACAAAAATAGTCAGTATCCTGGAAAACGAAGGTGTATTTCCAGGCCTAAAAGTCCAGGATAACCAAAGCTTGTACTTAATCCCACAAATACTTGCAGCCTTTCTTCTGTGCAACTTCAGAGAGTCTGCAACACAGACCTATAGGTGATGGAGTAACTGAGAGAGGAAGTTTTTATTGTCCTGAATGAGTTGTTAAACTATCTGTTTTGTTTTTTGATTCTCTGACTTCTAAATAACAGGAAATTTTATTTCAGAGTTGTACCTGTCTTGACAGAGCGTTATTAGCATTTCTGCTTCATGTTTATCAGCAGACAGTAGTTCCTTTAGCCTATTTTAGTTGGATGCCAACAGGTCTGGGATATAGATGCACAGTTAATATTATATGGAGAAACTAATTTCTAGAGCCTGAATTGCTTTGTCTTTCCTTGAAAATAATTTTGAGTCAATCTTTAATGCTGAATAACATTGAATGAGTGGTGCACATTAAGAAGGCTTGACAAATTTTGTAATAACTGGACAGAACTTGCTAAAACTTTGCTTTACAACGTCTCAAGGCTTCACTAAACTTATGTCATGCCAACTGTAATTGTTGCAAAAATATTCAAATCCTCACTTGGTTACTCAGTTTTATTTTAGTGCTTTCTCAGGCAAAATTCACTAGCCTGCACAGAAATGAAATCAGTGGGAAAACTGCAGTTCAGATTTGCAGGACTCTTAGGACCTAACACTCCTCAAAGGACAAATCCGTGACACTGTTGTGTTTTGCATTCTGGAACACTGTATCATTGCAACCCGCTATCAGTATGTTATAATTACATGTCAGCATGCTGCACCAGAGAGGAAGATATAATTATGCTGAACCATCTCCAGCTAAGTTTAGAGGCTTCTCAGTTGTCTGCAGCCCTTGCTGCTTCAGTAGACAAGGCTACTCCAGTGATATTGGATCACTTGATACAGGTAATGACAGCCTAGAATTTCTAAGTCCTGAACAAATTTGTCATCAGTGCACTACAGGATGCATCAATTTTGCCCACTTTTTTTTTTTTTTTTTTTAACCTTTTCCAATAAGTCACTCAGCCAAAGGCAGGTTTGAGGTAATAGATGGAGAAAGTCTCTGCATCTGGGAAGGCATCTTTTGAGTCAAAGCTTTCTCAGACATTAGGGTCTTAGCTGGAGGCTTCTGAATAAATTTATTGTAAACTACTGAAATGGAATGTCAAGTCGATCTATCTGCATCTTCACTAGAGAACCTTGGGTGATAAGAAAGAAAAGATCAGGGATCAAGAAACAACTTGGGCAGCAATAGGCCAGCCTGGGTCCATACAATTAGGGTCCTGTAACTGTGTTCTCTGACAATGTTTTTGATTGTTACAAGAAGTTGCAGACTACCCACGATTAATTCAGCCTTGCAGTTGTTAAGAATATTGGACATTCCAGAAAATTTTCTGCAAAATAATAAACTTTCAGGACTGAAACTGGGAACCAAAGACAAAGTCTGGACTGCTCATTAAGGCAGAGGATTTTTATGATGGATTATTTTTCCCTTCTCTTCCATACCTTGATCTACCCTACCCTACTTTTCCCCATCTTAAAAGGAGCAAGAAATTCTTGAAACACATACATCACAATGTTTTCAGTTGTTTTACAATATAAAAAGAAAAAAGAAGATAGCAATAGGCAGTTTGGATTTGAAATAATTTAATAATAAGATGTTTTATCATTTAAGATGATTGTATATTTTTAAGCAAGCTGACATAGCATATTTAAGGTATTATACATCCAACTATTGTTCTGATAAATATGATTATAAATATGTAATAAAGCCTAATAGAGAATTTTAAATTTCTGTAGTTGAATTGTATCTAAATAGAATTACTATCTGATATAGATCTGGAGTAACTCCATTGACTGCACTTACCTTTGAAGAAACATTGCACAGGGATTGAATTCTCAGAGCCCACACTCAAGTGTTCAACTGAGGTCTGTATCTGATGTATCTCTAAGACTGAATTCAGGGCTTAAAGCCCATCCTCTGCTTATGGCCTAAATCATGCACATGCACAAAGAAGAATGATCCAATTGTGGAGGCTTTTTTTTTTCGTCAAATAGGCCACCTCTATCTTTTGCTTCACATCCTGAAAGCTCAGCAAGTCCTTAAATTCCCTGTTTAATTGAGGGCTCTGTAGCATATACTTATGAGTCAGTTTCACTCAAAAAAAGTGACCAATACTATCTAAATGATAAATGGCTAGAAAGCTCTCAAGGAAGATCATTCATCTTTTCAGTTGCTAAGAAGAGCCTTTTCAGATAGATACATTTCCAAGATAAACATCTTCAGTTTAAAACTCGTTATGCCCATGTCTGTTAAGATTCTTTTTTGCTATTGTTTACTCCACTGTTTTTATAAATTTTACATAAGTCAAACATTAGGGTCTCACCATGCAATGACATGATCAGAAACATATTTTGTTCTATATGAAATGTAAGTACCTTAAAATACAGTTTCATGATTTTATGGTAAGAAGATGACAGATGTTTCATAGGGCTTGCAAGTGAAGATTTTGAGCAACCTGGATTTAAAACTGAGCCATAAATCTTGCAAGATAAAGAATTCAAATAGAATTTCCAAAACTTTCTTGTTGCACTTAAACATATAATAAAAGGATATTCCTGTGTAGATTATAATTTGTACTCACAGCACAAAATATAGCATCTTTTATCCCTTCAGACAGTTTTGCTTAAGCTAAATAACTCTAATTGTATTTAATATCATTTTCATGTATAAGAACAAATGCATATGCATAAAACATACTATACTCAAATACATATGTTACTTTTTTTTTTAGTTTTAGAATAATTTTTTCTATTGTAATCAGTTGTCCTAGTCATTGTACAATTGCCATAATACACCAAAGGCATGCAATCCTTCTTCCCCAGAGCTACATAGCAGCAGGAATAAAATTAAATCAGCATGGAATTTGACATAGGTCAGGATTAACTTTTTAGAAAGCAAGCCAAATACAAATAAATATAAAACTATTTATCTCTTCCGTTTCATACTAGCCAAAGCATGCTTCATAATAAACATTGCTTATAGGAGAAACACTATGCAAATTCCCATGCTCCCCAGAACCATTTGAGAGGAACAGTGTCCTGTGGCTTTCTTCCCATAAAGCAATTATCAGCCTTTATGCCCTGTGACATTTGTCTCTCATTTTTTCTTGCTTCTATGTGGTATTGAATCCTCAAGCAGACTTGTCTGTTACCAGCACTGGCCTCTAAGGTACCTTACATGACTACAACCAGAACTATGACAGGGGCATTTGCCTAACATGGGGATAGAGGAAGAAGGGGAAGAGGCAAGTAATTGGGGTAAATGAGGCAGTAATTTGATTCTGAGAACTGCAAATCCGGCTTCCTGGGGGTGCCATTGTTTATTTCACCTACTTATTCAAACATATCAAGAGACAATCCAAGCTCTGAACTAATCAGGAACATCTAATTGCTTTTCTTAAAAATACAGTTACTGGCTCAATTGCATTTTGAGAGGCGAGCCTGTGTAAACCTCATGAAGTTAAACAAGGCCAAGTCCAATGTCCTGCACCTGGGTCAGAGCAATCCCAAGCACAAATATAGGCTGGGAAGAGAATGAATTGAAAGCAACCCTGAGGAGAAGGACTTGGGGGGTATTTGTTGACAAGAAGCTCAACATGAGCTACCAATGTGCGCTTGCAGCCCAGAAAGCCAATCATATGCTGGGCTGCATCAAAAGGATCATGACCAGCAGGTCAAAGAAGGTGATTCTCCTGCTCTCCTCCGCTCTCATGAGACTTCACCTGGAGTACTGGGGTCTCTGTGGACCCCAACATAATAGGGACATCGATCTGCTTGAGTGAGTCAAGAGGAAGGCCATGAAGATGGTCAGAGAGCTTAAGCACCTCCTCTATACAGACAGGCTGAGAGTTGGCGTGGTTCAGCTTGGGGAAGAGAAGTCTCTGAGGAAACCCTCTAGCAGTATTCCAGTACATAAAGGGCCTACAAGAAATCTGGAGAGGGACTTTTTACACGGACATACAGCAAAAGTATAAGGGAGTTTTAAACTAGAAAAAGGCAGATTTATATTAGATATTAGGAAAAATATATTTACCTTTCCAATATTAAAAGCTAACTTCTGCCTTTGTTTTGGTGTGCTCAATGCAGCACATACGTAGTGGCC
>JAOEHY010012686.1:1955-14319 GCA_025447955.1 Psilopsiagon aurifrons
CAAGGATATCATGTGGGACAGTGTCAAATGCTTTGCACAAGTCCAGGTAGATGACATCAACTGCTCTACCCCTGTCCGTCATCTCCATAGCCCCGTTAGGAGCTGCTCTAACAACAGCAAGCACTTGCAAAATGAACGAACAAAAGCTTGAACTTCTCTTAAGCAAAATCTTTTGCATTTAACAGAATTTGAGAATCTGCTAAGATGTGCCTGTCCTGGGTCAGCTTATTTCCCTCCCTCTTGTTTTTCTGTGCATGACTTTGACTTCTTTTGTGGAGAACATCTCAACCTAGATATCTGGCTTTGCAGTGGAGGCTGCTGCCCTATACCAGCCCAAGCTATAGCAGCCCAAGTAACAGAAAGCCATGGAAAACTTGCGTGCTGAGAACTGCTCCCCAAGGATGATAAAAGCTCAGTGCTTGTTCATGGAAGATGTGGAGACCTCACAATGCATCTCAGGGTAGGTGTAGGAGACCATACGCTCCCAAAGAACTCCCTCCCTCCCCATCACCATGTCTTCTCTGTCCTTCCCCTCTAGCCTCTGCTGTTTCCCATAGATGATCCTCTACCTGCACACAAGGGAAGATTTAGGCTTTTCCTCTTGGCCTTGGAAAAGCAGCACGTCTCCATGGCACTTGGCCTTGGAAAAGCAGCACATCTCCATGGCACTTGACATTTCTTCTTGGGTTCAGAGCTGGATTTTTTTTACAGTTTAAGCAGCATGAATCTCAAAATAGCTCTGGGGTTTGTTATAAATACACGTTTGTCTCTGAAATACAGGGGAGCTGTGCTGGAATAGGGAAAATATGACTCACCTTGCAAAATGCTGCTTCATCTGCATTATCAAAGCCAAATTGAGAAAGTGATGAAACACAAAGCACATCAAGTGCTTCTGATGCCCAGGCAGCAGCTAACTTGTGAGATCTCTCAGTCAAAACTAAGAGACTGCCATCAAGGGATCGGCGATCCTCTCAGAGCCATTAAAAATCAAGGATACTCTCAGAGCCATTGGAGCTCAGGGTCCCCTCCAGTTCACATGGCCATCCAAATGCCAATTCTTTTATAGCTGCACCTATGACATCTCTCAGATGTGGACACGGAAACATCAGAGGTCAGCAGCTTCTTCCTTTTCTTTAACTAATGTTTAAAGCTTAAATATCTAATAATAATGAAGTGATAGGTCAGCACTAGAACATACACAGCAACAGTGCAACGAGGGAGATAGCACCATGGCAGGACTAGGGTGCTTCTTGATATCACTCTTTTGTAAGCCACAGAAACAGCCCAGAAAAGGCACCTGTAGCCCTTTGTGTGCTGCCAAAGTGATCCTAACCAAGACTCAGGAAGTTCTGGTCACCAGGGAATTGGTGGCAAGCGCCCTGCTGCTGCTTCATGTGGCAGCATCCTTGTGTCTTTATCCCAGAACCCATCTTGCTTTTCAACTGATAACAAACTGCAACACTGAAGTTGCTGGAAACTTTTTGCTGGCAGCAGGATCAATGTGATCTGCCTGCAGGGTAAGAATTGTACAGTGAGCTTATTTAAGTCCTATTTTTAGCTACCCTTGCCATTCAGGCCCTCTCTGGATCTCGGATACACATGTGGAAAATAATTCTCCTGCTCAGGTTTCACTGCAATATTAGAAAAAGAAAACACAATAAAACCCCCTCCTTCCTTTTTTCTGGTTGAAGGGGGACTGTTGTCTCTCCACCAGTAAGGTACGATACTACGAGCTGCCATTTACCAGGTCAGGTAAAATGACAAAGAACTCAAACAAACAAAAAAGCCCCACAAATCAAAAAAGCAGCATTTCGAACTTCACAGCTTTAATCTGCTCAAGTTTATTGCTATTAAAAATCGATGCCTACAAATTTAACTGCCATTTTACCAACTGATAAAAACGAGTTCGCTGCCTTGATGGCTCACGTTCATAGGTAACAAAAGTGTAAACCACGAAGAAGCAGTTTATCTGGAGACAGCAGGAAACCACTGGAGAAGCAATTAGTTCACGTGCTTATTGCACAAAACCCAAACCGCTTCTCTGGGTATCAGATGCGCTGTACTGCCAACTACCAAGAGACTCTCCCTTCAGCACATCAAACAGCAGAGAAAAACCAGTTCAGGTTCACTGCTCCATGGTAGAAGGAGTCACCGAACACTGGGAAGTGGCAAATACAAACCCCTCCGTCCTCACAGATTTCTCATTTGGAGTAAAATACAGAGATATGTGCACAGAGGGGGGCTCATCACAGACAGACCTACTCAGGCAAATCAGGAGCTGAGAAATCAAGGACCTCAGTGGCACCACGGATGAGAAAAGGTGCAGACAGCTGGTCACCAGGCAAACACTGGCTGTGGCTGGAGACACGCCGGCAGACACAGCTCTGTGCCAGCTCCCACTGTGCAGGCTCAGAGACGTCCACGCAGGCTCACCCTGGTCTGCTCTGGGCAAGAATCAAATCAGCTTGAACAGCCCAGAGCTCGGAGCTGCCGAGCCAAAGTGGGCACAGGAGCTCTTGTCTCACACTCTGCTGGCAGGGCAAGCAGCAATGAACCTGGAAAAAGACCTCACTCCTCTTGGCCAAACTAGTTTCCAGACTAGAACACCTGCCACAGCAGCCAACTGGAGCTGGAAGAGCGCCTCTGCCTGAGGGGATGAGCCAGTCACCAGGACCCTCCTCCTTCGCAGACACTTTGGAACCAGAAGCGACAGAAAGGTTTGTAAAGTCCAATTCATGCCAGGAAAATGAGCAGCAGGTTTAAAACAAGTCAAGCAGCAACATCACCCCTGATGCTGCACAGGCAATTTACTATACACATCAGATACAGGGAGTTATTTCTTAACTTGGAGCTACTGCAGTGCAAACTCAGTGCCTCACGTCCCAGTGCACATCAAAATGCCAAGCACAAATGGTCTGGTTATCATAATTGACAGAAAACTAAATCCGTTTTCAAGCTCTAAAGACAGAGCTGAAGCTGCGTTTTCCAGCTAGTTTCCTGAGCAGAAGCAGCAGCAGAAACATCATTCAGCCTGTGCCGAGGCACAGACAGAGTTGGGAACAGACTGGTTGCCCCTCCTTGGTAAAGGCAGTACCCATATAAGTCATCGATGAAATCTCATCCTGTGCATGTGGGCAGTCACCAGGAGTCTTTTGCAAATGTAGAACTCAATCTCACCCACAGAACTGAGAGCAGAACTTTGTCAAGGGGAGCAGCCAGGATGAGTCCAGGTGAAGAACTTCAAAACACTCAGCTTTGCTGGAACGAGTTCAAACAATTGATTCAAATTCAGAGGCACCCAAAACACTTTTATTCCTGAGTTTGGGGCAGATTATGAGGTACTGTGGCATACCATCACCACCATGAAGGAAAGGGCACTGGTGCCACAGCAGATCCTAATTCTACTTTGCTTGGATCTTTGGGATAAATTATCAGAGAGCCTTTAACACTGAGCAGCAGAGAACCTCTCCTCCCCTCCAAGGGCTGCAAGGCTGTGTGAGCCTGCACAGCCTAGAATCAGTGTAGCCGTTTCTTCCCCTTGCTAGGCACAGAGTCCTTCTTGTGAGGGAGGATCCTCCCATGCTGGACGAGGTGCTCCTTCTGGGTGAAGCGCTTTGGGCACTCGTTGCATGCGTATGGGCTCTCACGCATGTGGACCCTCTGATGCAGGACCACGCTGGATGAGCGGGTGAACCTCTTCCCACAGTACAAGCATGTAGGGATCTTTCTTCTCTGGTGCGACTGCATACGCCTGTGGCTGCCATGGGTTTTCTTCTGGGAGAACCACTCCTCTCACTGATTGCACTTGTAGGGCCTTCCTTTTGTGTGGGCACTCGGATTTGGGTTGCAGATAGCATTGGTGTCATTGCTTTCCAGGCACCTGGACTCCTGTACACCTTGTCCATGGTTGGGATGCTGGTGCAGGCTTTGGCATTCTGGTTCTGCTTGAACCTCTCTGTGGCCACATGGGTCCTGTCTTCTTCCACATGGGTCTGGCAGCATAGCTGATAGAGGAAGCCCTCCTCACCTCCAGTGTGCTCACTGCTATCCTCTGTGCTGTGGCTCTCCTGGTGAGGCGTCAGCATCTTCTTCAGACAGAAGCTCTTTCCATGTGCTGTACATAAGTGAGGTCTCTTTCTGGGACAGTTTTGCCCACGGAATTTGACAGCGTTGCTTTCAGAGACCCCCTCCCTCTGGGGTGGATGGCACGAGGCTGCTCATGCTCTGGTGTCCCTGCTCTACAGGAGAGCTGTATTGACTATCAAAGGGCAGCACCTCACTGGGACCCTGGGAAAGCAGCTCTGGCTCCCTGGTTAAAGTCACAGGAGGCTTGGAGCTTTGGGAGCGCTCCTCTGGGTCCAGCTGCTCTACTTTGAACGTCATTGCCTCATCTGCTGGAACTGACAAGAACAACAAAGGGGACATTCACTGGTGTGAGACACGAGAGGCTTCCAAAATCTCCCACGCTCCTTCTCCCACCACCTGGGAAGCAAACAGGCCTGAGGAAGCGTGAAGGCAGCTGTGCTCTCACACAACAGCAGCCAGCTGAAAGACCAGTAGACAATACAAGTGAAAAGCACAAGGAACACTTCCCTTTCAGCTGGCTGAGCTGCATGAGAAGCCTCAGCCATGAGGAAAGGGGGCAGAGGGAAGTGCTACCTTCCAGGACAGCAGAGTTCAGCAGCTTCCAAAATCACCTCCAAATGCCTTCCTCTCCTCAGCAGCAAGAACTCATGGGTCTGGGACAGACCTTTGCTTCCGTTATCAGCCCATCTGCTTCCCTCCCCACTCTTCACTCTGCTTCCTCACCCTTCAGAGCACCACTCTTCCAAGATCCACCTTCCATCCACACCCAGAACGCGGTGACCTGCCTGTGCACCCCTCTTCTTGAAAGCGGGCACACAAACACTGGTTTTCACTTGAGACGTATCTGCTGCTGCTCAGGATGAGAGGAAGTCTCCTCTGCAGACCTTACTGAGGCAGTACAAATAGGTGTTCTCCAAGAGCTCATTGCTTTTCTTCACCAAACTAGGTGCCTGGGGTTTTCAATTCATGCTAAACATGTCTCAGACTTTCACCTGACTCTCATTTCTACATGAACATTTCATCTGAGTTGACCTGGATATGAATATAACCCATTGGTGGAAAACCAACCAAAGGCAGGGACAGAAACTGCCAATACACAGCCATTTCAAATGCTGTCTACAATGTGAGGTCAAAATCTAAGCCGGGCTCAGCCTCTTGCCCAGAAAACATCACCCCCCAGTTCACCAGTGCTGTGCAGCATCTGACAGCAGAGGGGTGACAGCATGACTCAAGGGTGATGAGAAAAAGCATCTATGAGTTAGTCACAGCAGGACAAATACCATTAAACACCGGGCAAGTCCCACCGACACTTCTGATGAGGCACAAGGAGAATAAACAGAGACCAGGACTGAGGGTGAGGAAACGACTGGTGAGATGGGGCTGGTCTATTAATCAAGTAAATATCAAGTCGTTATTATTTGGAATAGCAGAGACATCCCAGCTTGCCAGTGACTTCCCTCCAGGTAGCCATCGAAGCACCACTCTGGAGCACAGCTCCTCCTTTGGATGCAGCCACCAAACAGAAGAAATCCCAGCAGAAGAGCTACAGATACGCTCCGGAGGACAGGAGACTGGATCCACAGGAGAGAAGGGTGCTGAGAAGCTGGGGGACAGCAGGGAAAAACTGAGCTCTGCACCAGTCACGACCTTACCAAACGCCGACATCAGCTTCCCTGCAGCCAGAAGGGAGCTGGAGGTGATGCTCCATTCAGGTGTTTGCCTGAGCCCATTCCAAGCTGGCTTTGCTTCCAGCCTTTGCTGTGCCCTGTGGCAGCACGTCCTACAGCTTGCACAGATATGATAACAGCAGTTTGCTCTGCATGTGCCTGCTCCCTGGATCTCTGACAGTTACGAAGCACAAAGGTTTGTTCCTTTGGCTCATGCAGCGCACCGCTCACCCAGGCACCGACCCCCATTGTATCCCACTCCCTGCCTCACCTTCCTCAGGCTAAGGAATCCTGCTGCATTCCAGCTCTCCTCAAAGGGAAGCTCTCTGCCTAGCTTCTCTGCTCTGGACAGCATCCCTGACTACAACACTCCTTTCAAGAGAGAATGAACAGAACTTAGCTCAGTTCCTTGAGTACTTTGGCATAACACTGTCTTTGGAGAAGACCTTGAGAATTGTTCTCAGCTTCATTTGTAGTGTCTCCCTGTATTCTGACTGGAGGAGGCTCAGGGGGGGACCTTGTCACTCTCTACAACTGAGGAAGTAGAAAGGAGGTCCTAGAGAGGAGGTGACTGGTGAAAGGAGGAGGCACAAAAGCACAAAATGTAATCAGTTCTAAGCAAGGTTAAGTCTGATGGCTTTGTAATGGGGGTGCTTGAAGGTAATTTTAGGTCCTTAGCACCTTAGTACAAAAAGTGTAAGAAGAATAAAATAGAAAAACAGGACTTGGGGATAGGCACAGTTAAACTGGGTGATGGGAGGAGGGACAGGATGATTGCTATGTTAATGAACCCATTAAGTTGGTGTAAACATATCCTGGGGAGTATCCCGGACTAGCAAATGTCCATAATGGAAGCAATTAAGCTACCTGGTAAGTAGAGGGACAGGACGATTCCTATGTTTGTTATGTTAATCAAGCTGGTGCTTCAAAAACTGCCAGTGGTGATGAAGATTGTTGGAAGAAGTAAATGACTCTCAAAGACCACCGCCACATTTTTGTAGGCATGCGGGAAACTTTCTGGAAAATGATGTAATTCACGTGTAGCCTCATGTATGCCCAAGCGACTATGTAAGGACGGCGTGTGTGGCAATACGGGGACGCACGTTAGGAGGAGCTATCCCCCGTGCCTCCCGGTGCCGCAATAAAGAATACCTGCTTGTCAACTGGAAAACTTTGTTGGTGAGTTTCTTCCTGGAGTTTTCTCCAAATCACTGGTCTCTTCTCCCAAGTAATAAGTGATAGCACAAGAGGTAACGGCCTCAAGCTACTCCTAGGAGAAGTTTAGATTGGGTATTAGGAAACATTTCTTCTCCAAAAGGGTGATCAGGCACTGGAACAGGCTGCCCAGGAAAGCGGTGGAATCATCATCCCTGGAAGTGTTCAGAAACCATGTGAGGCCCTTAGTGACATGGTTTAGTGGCAGACTTAGCAGCCCTGGGGTAACGGCTGGACTTCATGATCTCGAAGGTCTTTTCCAAACCAGCTGATTCTATGATTTATTTCAGGGATGCCCGTCTCCTCACATCCAGCACCTTGTCTACCCAGCACTTAAATCTTCCTACCAGTACAACTGCCCGTACCCTTTCTGCCCACATTCCTAACCACAGTGTGGCTCTTGCTCCTTTCCTCACTGTCCCACCAGCCTCTCCTCAGTTCTGTGTCTTGGCATATGCTGTCTCACAGCAGGAATGCCACTCCCAGCATCTCCAGCTACATAATGCACTGTGGGATTGCTTGGAACTCACCCACACTGAGCCTGGTAAACTCCACATCCTTCATGGTTCCCTGCTCCTCCATACATGTCTCTTCTTCCTGCTTCTCAACACCCGCAAAGCTCAGCTCTGGAATACCACAGTCTGCTGTGGTAGAGAGGAAACTTCTTCAGTGGTTGTTGCAGCACCGCTTGGCTCCTCCCTCACTGTGCCTCAGGGCTTTGCTCCTGGCTACCCTGCTTTCATGTAAAACCTCACTCCAGCATCTCCCACCCCTATTTCTGGAAGCTTTTTCCCCAGACCGATGGCAGAGAAGTGGTTCCTCCTCACTCCCTGTTTCAGAGGAGTGTCCTCCCTGCCCCAGAGTCCAAGCTCACCCTTACAGAGCAACACTCAGGTCCAGGCTCAGCCAGCGCTGCTCTTCCCTCCAGGCCTTCCTGCGCTCCTGTACTGCCATCCTGGCTGTTTACATCAAGTTTAAACAGCAGAGCCTCTGCTAACAAGAAAGATCAAAGCTGTTACCCAAACTCTCTGCACGTGGCAGGGGGTTGGAACTAGATGATCTCTGAGGTCCCTTCCAACCCAAACCATGCTTTGATTCTGGTTTTTCCTAACACTGTTACTACCCCTGAACCTGTTCCTCCTGAGATCTAAGAAGTTCCCTCTGCAGCAAATTGTGACGATCACCTTGCAGCATCCTCTAGTGACACCACCATGGAAACATTACACCTGAGACAAAAACTGTAATTCATCTCTTGCCCGCACTTGGCTCTGCTGAAACTTCTTTTGAAGCCACCTCATCCCCATTGCAGGCTGCTTCCCCTCTCTGGAGCTGGGACAGGAGGTCATGTTCAGAGGTTGCAGAGTCTGTTGAGGAACAGAGAGATTAACAGTATCCTCAGGGAGGAACACACTCAGCTGTGCTCCCAGAACTGGATCCATCGGCCACAACACACCACATGGCAGCATGCGAACCCTCTGCACTGTCCACCTGGAGTCAGAGGCTCCTGGAGTGGGCTGGGACATTGAGGCGACCACAACCAATGCCCATACCCAGAGATGGTGGGACTGGATGTGGCATATGCTGCCCACCACAACAGGCACTCATCGGTTTCTCCATGTTCCTATAAGCCCGCTTCCCAGGTGGGGAAGAAGTCCCCAGAACAGAGCCAGCTGGAAGCACCAGGAACTGACCAAAACAGAGACACTTATCCAGACAGATTTGAGGCTCATTATTCCCCCTCAGCTCATCTATGTGCAGCTCCCTCTGCTGCTCCTCCAGGTTTGCCACTCTTGAACAGAAAAGCACGTGGTCTCCCTTTAGAACACCACGGATGGGGCCTACAATCACAAAGGGAATGCACTCACCACCAGGCCTGGAGAAATCCTCGGGAGGAATTCTCTACCTGAATCCTATGCCACCACCAGGCATCAAGAGAGGAAAAAAAATCCCTGCCCTGGGGCACCTCACAGAGAACAATGATCACTTTAAGGACTGTGAGTTTCAAGGCATTTGACCTGCAAATTTCAGGGCAGGCTTCCCAGGGTGTGGAATCACTGTCCCAGGAAGTGCTCAAAATCACCTAGACCAGGCTCTCAGTGCCATGGTTTAGTGGTGGTCTTGACAGTCCTGGGGTAACAGTTGGAAGGTCTTTTCCAACTTCTCTGGGATTCTATGAGTCAACCTGCAAATCCCACAGCATTCAAACTCCGAATGTCACAATATCCACATCGCCACCTGTGCGGAGCCCGAGCCCATCCCGTAGGCACTTTACACACCTCAGGGGGGAGGAAGAGCCTACTATTTATGTTAAAAACATGACAACATGCTCTTTGGCGCCATAATACTGCAGAATCTAGACACATCTATGAGCAAATACTGCCTGCTTGATGCTTCAGGCCATGGGAGAGATGGTGGCAGGCAGAGTTAAAGTGCGATGGAGCTCAGCGAAGCCTCACGTATGTCCCCCCCAGCACCCTTCACTCATACTCTGGTGACCCTGACCCCGGGGGGCAGCTGCAGGATCCACAAGTTCCCACTCTAGAGGAGGCTCTCCATGCTCTCCAGGAGCAGCTGGAGCTGCCCATACTGCCGGATGAGGGTGCCTAGCGCCGCGCACTTGCTCTCCAGCTGGTTCCCAAAATCCACCACCGTTTTCTCATGTTCCAAGTGGCTCTTCTCGGTGGCGGTCCCCCGGCTCTCCAGGTTCAGCAACCGCGAACCGTGAGCGTCCCCGCTCTGCTCCGCCGCCTGCACCGCCGCCGCCACCGTCTTCAGCGAGATGCGGCTGCCGCCGAGCCCCGCACACCCACCCGCTGCCGCCGTCGGCGGCTCCGCGGGGAGCCGCAGCTCGCCGGGTGCGGGGATTCCGTTCTCGCCCTCGGTCGGCAGGCAAGCGGCGGAACCAGCGCCTCGCGGGGCTGCAGCGCGGCTCCCATCGCCCACAGGAGTCTTGCGGGGGCTGCGCGCTGCTGGGGGAGCAGGAGGAGCCGCGTTGGGACCAGGACGACGGGGCACCAGGCCTGGCTTTCCCACCCTGCCACAAGGAGCCGCAGCTCCCCAGGACCAGACCCTCCCCGCGTCCGACGCGCCGAGCCGAGCCCAGCCCGTCCCGTCCCATCCCGTCCCGCAGCCACCTCCTTGCGCCGCACCAGGCGCCGCCGGTTTACCGTACCGCCAGAGGGCACCGCCCGACGGCCGTTCACCACAGCGCCTCCCCGCCGGGCGGAGGCTGGCAGCACGGCTGCAGTGATTGGAAGCTGTTAATCACCGAGAAGAGGTTGATTTGAAGCGGGGACGCGCACAGCGGGGCTGAAACTCTCCTCCCTCCTTTCCACACAGCGGCGGCAGCCCCGGCGAATGAGGTGACACCGGGACACCCCGTCCCGTCGGGTCCCGTCGCGCACCGAGGGGGCGGCAGCGTTCTGCGGCGCCCGGCCGGCAGGAGGGGCGGCGCGGTGGGCACGGGGCGGTGCTCTACCTGGCGCTGGGAGGGCGGACCGGGACCGGGGTCGCCGCCGCGGGAGCCCCGGCGCTGATCGTCCCCGTTGCTGCGGCGGGGTCATGGCGGACGTGCTCGCCGTGCTCAAGGCGCTGGAGCAGCGGCTGGAGCGGGCCGAGACGGTGCTGCGCGACGGGGTCCTCCGGCCGCTGCTGATGCCGCCCACAGTACGGACCTGCCCGGGGCGCGGGGGGAGCCGGTTTGGGGGGTGGGACGCGCTTGTGGAGCCGGTGAGGGCTTAAGGGCGGTCTGGGGGCTGGCAACGAGCGGTGGAGGCGTGTAGGGGACTCTTGGGGGGCTGGAAGTGGCCTAAGAGGGTCCCTCATGGGGTCATTGTGGGGCTGGTAGTGAGCCATGAGGCCACTTGGGGTGCTGTTGGGTGATGTGGGCTACGAGAGAGTCTGCGTGGCCACTTGGGCTGCTGGGAGGTTATGGGGGCTGAGGGTGGTCCTGTGTAGCCACTTGGGCTGCTGGGAGGTGATGGGGTCACATGGGTGAGCCTGTGTGGCTGCTATGGGGCTGTTGTGAGCCCGACTGGGCTGAGAGTGAGCCTGGGGGTTGATTATGGGGCCCGTTGTGGGGCTGGGAGCTGGTTGTGGGGCTGCTTAGGAGCCTGGGTGAATCCAGTGGGGCTGCTGGGGGGCTGGCTGCTGTTTGGGGTGGGCCTTGTGTCACTCCGGCAGGCTTGTGGGGAGCTACTTTGGGGGCTGTTGAAGGGCTGGGGGGCAGTTCTGAGGGGCTGGGAGCTGGCCAGGGGGGGACCTTCCTCCCTTCTGCAGCGCAGCCCTCTGCTCCCAGGTTCCAGTGACATTCGAGGACGTCATGGTGCACTTCAGCGAGGCGGAGTGGGCAAGCCTGGATGACGGGCAGAGGGAGCTGTACAGGACCGTGATGGAGGACAACTATGAGATGCTGGTGTCCCTGTGTAGGCTCCCATTTGTGCTGGCTTGGCAGCCACGGCCACTGCCTGCAGGGCTCTCTCTTGGGGTTACTTTCCTACCTCTTTGTGTTTCACTGGGATCTCAAGCCCTCAGATGGTCCTCTCAATTCCCCATCCCCTCTGGCAGCACTCAGGAGGGGGATAGTCAGTGCTCTGTGTATTCTCCTCGTGGAGAACAGGTACACTGATGTCCCTCAGTTGCCATCACAGAAATTCCCTCTCCCATGTCTTGTCTAGATCCTCGTGTGGTTTCCCATCAGTGTGGTAGATGTGTCCGTCCATCCTGGAATGGGTGGTGGGGCTGGACAGGCTCCCTCACTGCAGGGGCAGAGCCAGGCAGGGGACCAAATCTGGGGCAGCCTTTGGGGTGCTTCTCGCTGGATTTCTCAATGCACAGCCCTCACAGCTGGAAATGGGCTTTCCCAAAAGACTGGTTGGACTTGATCTTTGGGATCTTTTCCATCCTAACTGATACTATGATTCTGTGACACCCAGCTTAGCTCACTTAGGTTTTGATATCCTTCCTTAGAAGTGCTGTCTGCTGGTTCCTGTCTGCGTCTGTAAGTCCCTGTGTGCCGGCAGTGAAGCTGCCCCAGTTGAAGCTTTTCTGGGCTGGGGCTGACTTTGTGTTGACTGTGGATGTTGCTCTGATGTCTGTCTTGCTCTTGAGCAGACTGTTCCATGTCCAAGCCTGAATTCTTACTTTGGATGGAAAGCAGAGAGAAGCTCCACATGCGAGTGGCAACGGGAGGCCTGGAGGGAACTGACATGTCCCTGGAGCAAGCCGCAGGTGTGTGACACTGGGTTTTCTCCATGCTAGGCTCGTGGCTCTTGGCTGCTTACCAGGGTGATTGTGGTTGCTGCCTTCCGCCCTGGGGACCTCATCCAGTTCCAACCCCCTGCCACAGGCAGGGACACCTTCCACCAGACCAGGTTGCTCCAAGCCCCATCCAACCT
>JAOEHY010012688.1:0-28856 GCA_025447955.1 Psilopsiagon aurifrons
ATTTTAGAAATAAGGATATTGGAATTTGAGGAAAATAATCCATGGTACTTGGGCATTATTTAATTTTCCTCTTTGACGGTGTAGAAGGAAAACCCACTTGCTTCCTACTTGTCTCTGCCACATTTATCTCATGGTTTTGGAAATAGCTTTCAGCATGGTTCAGGCATTCAGGATCTGTCTTCAGTGTCTGGATCACCATCAGAGACAGTTTAACAGACTTCAGTTTTACTGTTACTGAGTGAATTCTTACCTGGATTTATTCAGTTTTGTTGAAGTCATCTGCAATGAGAACCAGAAACATCTTTGATGTTATCCCCTGCTGCCCAGACATCTTCAGAAAATCCCATTACTTAACTCTCTGGGGTGGTGTGTCAAAAACACAATTTGTCACAGAGTTGGTTCCTACTACAAGATATGAATCATTGCTTCTCTTTTACCTTGACCTGCTTCATTGTGCTACCTCCCGGCTCTAAGTTTCTGTCTGTTCTGGGGGCTCCTCTGGTTATTGGTCAAGGTAAAAGAGAAGAAAATTTCATCTATTTAGCTGTAGCTTCTGCTGTCTCCATGTGGAGTGACAAACAACTCATTCCAATGTGCAACTTCTGTCCATTGTTCCCCCCTCAGAAGATAGTAGCAAGCTCACTATAATATGCATTGCAGGGGCAGAGACCTTAGGTGCAGAGAGGTCCCCTTCGGAGTGTACTATTCCTAATATCATGAAGAGGGATTACAATTTCTCTCTGTTCACAGCAGCCTTTCTCTATGGAAGAGCTAAATGTTAAAATCTATACTGAACAAATGTTGGGCTTTTTTACTTAAAAAGTGAGCAAACGTTATCTACTCAGATATACCAGTGAAGAAAGAGCAAGGTACTGGTGCCCATGAACAATCAACTAAGAATATTGAAAGGTTCATGGGTATGAGCCACCCTCATGGTGGCTTTGTCTTTCTTTCTCCAACTTCCAGGGATACAGCAAAAATTGTTCCTTATATATATGGCAGTCTCTCCTTCTGACATCTGAACCCAGTCCTCTTCAAAGGTTATTTCTGATTCACCGAAAAGTTTAGCAAAGTGGGGTGATTCATATGACAGTAAGCAAGGACGGCATGCCTTAGAAACTGTTTGGGATATGTTTTAGCAGTCTACTAGCAGCTGCTGCAGACTATTCAACCTGATTGTTATAATTTCGTCATCCTTTTTCCAGTTATGCTCACAAGAAACCCACCTTCCTCTCCCTTTCCTTTGTGCCGATTGCTTCAGTGAGATGAAGCAGCAAGGCAGGTCAAAAACATCTAGCTGTAGGCAAATACCATATACCAGTGCAAGCCTAAGCCCTGAGCTGGGCTGCAAGGTAAAGCTAATCCCCCTGGGCCATCCACACATCTGTTTTCTTTGGGAGAGATACCCAGATACTCCTGTGGTTACCTCCCACCCTCTGGCCATGCAGCAGACCTTCTGCTACACTCCTTTTTCTAGGAAGTGCTTTTAGAGATAAATGGGCTCAAATGCTATCTGAAATCTAATTTTTGGACAAATGCATTATCAGGCCATGCGTTGTGAGCAGGGGTTACTTTCATTTGGATGTCAAGGGAAAAAACAAAAGCAAATATTTTATACAAATACATTCTGTTGTACAATTCCCCCAGCAAATTGTGACTTAATATTTCCAGTAAAAGAGTAGATTATATTTATGAAACAGATCTTTTAAAGGTAGGAAATTAAGGACCTGCATGAATTTGTGTCACAGGTTCCATTTTATGAGCTACATTTTATCATTCACAGTGCAAAATGAAAATAGAGAGCTCTGTTTCATAAGTTACTCATATCCAGCTGCTATGAAAATAATATGTTTGATATAATTCATTTGACATTTGATGGGTTTAAGGTTCCTCTGACAAGATATAATCAACTCATTATGGAGAAACAGAAGCCTTCCTTGTTACAATAAATTATTCCTAGTCATGATTGAATTACTGTGTATTCAATGAAACTGTGATGGCGGGGCTTCCAGTAGAAGTGGACATTTTATCATCAGGCTTGTGCAATAAAAGCCAACTCAAGTCACTTTATGTTTTCTCTCCTCAGTGCTCTGATTAATGAGTGGCATTACTTTTCTAAACCAACGAATTAGGTCTTTCCTCTCCATTTTTTCACGTTAAAGCTGTTAGATCAAAGTATAAAAACCATGTCTTTCCTTTTTATGCTCAAAGATTGGATCAGTATCTTGAATACAGTGTTATTTTACTTTATTTTGTTAGTTTATTACCTAAAATCTCACTCTGTAAAGCAAGACTAGCTTTATAGCTGGAGTCTGAATTGCCTGTTTTAAATAAAAAGCTGTGATGAATTTAATTTGTTATTAACATCAAATCTGTTGCACATTCTGTTCTGCACCATTATTTTGGGGAAGAGGATGACGTTGTATCATTTTGCTGGCATCGAAGAATTAAAAATGCATATCCACAGGGAGCTGAGGCAGTGCAGCCATTCAGGAAGAACTACAAAGGAACACCGAATGTGCTCAAGACTGAGTATACAGCACAGTATGTGCAGTCCTGTGAGCTCAGCTTCCATGATTTCAAAGGAATTTGCACATGCAAAGCCTTTTTGCAGTTTTTATGGCCTGTAAAATAGATCAAAATAATGTTACATGGTGGAGGCATAAAACAGCAATAAAAGTAAGTCTGGGATGACAAGTTTGGGGAGCAGGCTAACACATGAGATGAAACCCTGCAAACACCACCAGAAGACCAAGTTACCTGCTTCAAAAGCTTCTAATTATAACACTGCTTGTTAGACATTAGAAGAAAAAATACTTGGGCCATTTTGAAGCAAAGGCACATAAAATACCCAGCAGCTACTGATTGTTTCGCTGCATTTCCAGAAATATTACCTCTCATAGGACCCACTTAATATTTCTGCATATCTAAAGCATAAAACAAGGTTTCACAATAGTGAAAAGGAAGAAGAGGAGACCTGAGGGTTATGCATTGTCTCCTTTGTTCTTCCTTGTTCATCTTTATAAGGAAAGTAATGACTGTTTTGTTCTTTGCCATTTTTATAGGATAAAATGTACTGTGCGTGTTTGGCGTCCTAGCTCATGAAAAAATATCCTATACTGTGCTTAGTTAATGTTACCACACAGGGTCCACACACTAAGTCAAAATGGTTCAAAGCAAACTAAAAACGGACAACTGACACCACTAATATTGAAGAAAACTAGAATGATGCAATACACATAAAGTCACTTTAAATCTCACTAATTCCACATGTGCCAGTCCTGACTCTGCTCTGTGCATTACCTTATTGCCAGTTACAAGCACTGCAATTCACCATGACACAGACAGATTTAAAAATTAGCCTTCAGCTATTCCACTAAGAACCATTCACTCAAACGTGATGATCACTCACGGGAAAGTTTGCAAGATCTTGCAAACTGCCTGTTGAGACTGAATGGTAAAGTAATATACTCTCATGAGTCCCTGCTGCTTTTCAAAGTGCACCTCTGTAACTCTTGGCAAAAGTCAGAATAATCTCATGCTGCCATACTTTTAACTTTTTAAAGTGGCTTTAAAACCCCCAGCATCCAACATCTCCATCATGCTAACTGGTTTTAGTCTGCAGCTTCTTTTTGAGGGCTGGCACTCTTTATAATTTTTCATCTCTATCACTCAAAATAACTTTGTTATCTTTTATTTGGTCTTTGTTTCTTTCTGTATTTCTTTTTCCTGGAGTTGTGGGTCATATTTCCCACCTATTTACAGATGCAGTGAAGGGTTATTTTGCCGCAGGTCAGCTGACAATGCTTGATTTTCAGACGGGGATGAGAAATCAAATGATGAAACAGAACTCTATGCATCATTAACACAGAGATTACTTCTGGCATTTTGCCACTTAGTAAAATTAGATAACCTTCACTACATGAAAATATATGACTGACATCTATGGGAGGCATAGACTTTAATATATATGTAGCTATGCAAAATTTCTTCAGTTCATGCTATTGTTTCTGCTGTTGTTTTAACCAGATGTGACAGTTCTCTCTCACTGAGCCAATTAGCTCTGATAACCAATTTCAAGATTCTCTGAAACACAAGGTTTTTCAAAATCTGTATTTCCTAGTTCAACAGAACTCGTTCTTGGGTATCATGTGGCTGTACTATTCACACAGATCTATATCTTTTCTACATCTTGCTAGTAGACAGAAGACAGAAGATATCAACAGCAATATAAGTGACCAAAATAATTTAACTCAGCTAGGAATTGGGAATCTGCACTTTTAGTGGCAATTTTTGAATTCTTCACTAACTACCAAGTAGCCATAATGTGGTTATCAACCGTAGCCTTTGCAAGTGAAATTAAAGAAGTTCCTGCACAGGTGGGAGAGGATTTGAGCGCAAGACCTCCATGGATGCTGTCTTTACTTTGGCTGAAAAAATGGCCAGGTTAATAGTGGGAGGGAGTCAGAGTTCATGGGGAAGTGGAGCAAAACTTATGGGAAGGGTAGAATTTATCTGCTGGTGATGGTAAAAGTTTTTAGAAAAAAAATGGAGTGAAACTAGAGAAACTGAATAGTCTCTTCTCAACATCCTCTCCCTACAGTGATCTGACATCACAGGAAAGGCAGTTGATTTTGCTGGAAAATAAGAAATAATCTTAGCAGTGGATGTTGGAAATGCAGAAAATCTAAAATACAAGGAGGTTAAAGCTGCTACATTGCACTGTTCTGTCTCAAGCTTATCTGCAGGGAGAAATGCTGCCTGGGTTAACTCCTTTTGTTACCATGGGAATAGAAACAACTGATTTAGCAGCATAGTAACCAGTCAGATCGAGTTAAACTGTGTGTATTTCACAAGAGATATTTTCTCAGCTCCATGATTTGAGTTTTCATAAACATTATTCTGCTTATTTGAAAAAATTAAAAAAAAAAAAATCGCACAAAATCACTTGACATCAGGATTTGAACAATTAGTTTTTTAAGAGAAAAAAATAGAAACAAAACAAAACAAGGCTCGTAGATTGATATAGATTTTTAACTGCTTCTTGCTGAAATCTATTGCATAGACAAGCTGATGCCAATAGCAAAGCTATTTCCTCTGATCAGCAATAAAAAAATGATTAGGGATTGGCAAATGGTTTCAATAAGATAATTTAAACAATCATTACTTTATAAATGATGTTTTAACTGTCCTCAATAACTGTAGAATATGATTAGCTTGGTGCCCTTCAATCAAGGCTTACTTTGCTTTCCTCAGTTGAGACCTGAGTGGATTTTTTCTCAAATCAAAAGTTACTTTACCTAGAATTAGAGAGCTTCACATTCCTATTTCCTGAATTAAGTTTCCACTGTGAAACAGGTTGCAATTGAAATGGTAGATGTGTTTAAAGTTCTTTAAATTCCATCTTGGAAAGCAAACAAATAAACCAACAAAGCCAACTCAAAATCATAAATTGGATTATATATAAATTGACATCAGGCTATTTATGCAATAGCTTTTAACAAGGACAGTTAAAAGACTGGAGAACTAAAAATTAATTTGGGGGGTTATCCATTTAAGTATATTTTTTTATTTTATACAGAAGATGCAGGTCAATTGTTGAATGCTTTCGTAATGATATTTTGGTTGAAAATTCTGAATAACAAACCTGGATAACAAATTAGATGCTGGATGGTGAACTCATGAATTGGTTAAAAATTCAATTTGAATTTCAAAGAAGGAAAGTTACTCAAAAGCTATGAAATACAAAGGTAGTCCCTGATTTGGAAAATCTTTAAGCCACAGACTTCAGAAGAGAAATTCCTATGAGAAATACCTCACTGGTTATAATTTCATATATAATTTTCTATTGGCTTAAAAAATGCTTAGCTAAGAAGTTAAACATTTGCTTCTGAATCCTCTCTTTAGTGCAAGCAAACATCATTGTTTTGATCTTCTGGCTGATATTAATCAATCATTAACGACTAATCAATCATCTCCTCCTGCCTCCCATGTAACACGTTAGCATTTCACAGACATATCTTCCAATAGATCTTTGTATGCAGTGTCAGACAGTCTTGTGCAGACCTCAGAGAGAAAAGCCCCAAACTTTTTTTAGTAGTCTGCTGCAGTAGAGGATCTCACTGGGTGCTATGTACATGTTTCCTGCATTACAACTTGTCTGGCTTAGTCACATGCTTATGTCTTTTATGAAGAGCAAAGAGGGTGTTTACAGCTTACATTTATTTATTTCTGAATAAAGTGTTTTTTCTATGCAGTTACTGTCAATTTTGAATGCTGTGCTTCTTTTTCTGTTTGCTGGTGTTAAAATAAGTTTCCAGGTAGGGGCTGCGACACAGGTTATAGCATACACCAAATGTTAAGTTCATCTGTTCTGTTGGGTGGCAGCAGCAAAGACTGCAGGACTTGAGGAAGCCATGAAGGGGCTAGTTTTGAAGTCAAATATCCTGCAGATTATCAAGAATGAATTTAGGAGTGAGATGTGGAAAATTTTTGCATCCATCTCATAACTCTGCATGATTTCCCTGGTCCAAAGAAGGGCAAAGCAACATTCAGATGTCTGAGTTATGCTGTACATTATATGCTACAGACGTTGCCGTGGTTTGTTTATGCCTCCTAACAGCAGTGGGGCTGAAATCTTCTCTTGTACTGAAGAACAGTTTTTGTTGAAATGGACACTCTTTCAAAATCATTTCAATCTCAGGGAAAAGTCCTCTGGAAAAAGATGTAAATTAAACTCAAGGCCAAAACACTACCAGGGTTTGTTTGCATTTGGGGAAAGTCTAAAGAGTTTTTAGAACATTTTTATTTTCAGCCTGGAACTTTTTTCAATCTATTTTATGTTACTTAATTGCAGCCTCTTATTGTAATGACAGATTATATTATTTTAACTTTATTTCACCATCACTAGGGATTTGATACTTATGTTTTAATATTTGTCCTTCTAGATCAAACTACCTCTTTTTTATTGAATTGTGGGAAACTCAACACACAGAACATGAACAAAAGGGACACAGGTGCAAATTTTGTTTCCACTTTGAACAATTCTAATTAAATAGAAATTTCCTGTATGATGTTATAATAAATGAATATTAATAACATTGAACTTGAATAAAATTCTATATTTACAACACTGTGCAATCAAAACATTCTGACTGTCACTAATACTTTGAAACCCGATGAAAACACATGTCATTGTGACAGAAATTCTTCAGCAAACTGAAAATTCCCATTTTTCCCAGTTTAATTTTGTCAGCTCTTGCCCAGCATCAGTTATAAATCTTAATCTCTTGGCTGACATGGAACTTATTTAAAACATAACTCTGAAGGATAAGCTTATGAGGTACACAGCTCATTTCCAAGATGGGCCCAGAGGGACAACAATTAAGCAATCACCTTCCAACCCAGTTCAATAATGGAAAACGAAGACTTGAAAATAATCTAAAACATTACTTGAACCTATTTTAGTGTTGTTTGTTATTAAATAATGTTGTCAACTGTATTTTGCTCCTGCCTCTCAGGCATTCCCCAAAACCCCAACACAGTTATCTGTAGCATCGCTTTTATTAACACCTTCCTCAGGCAGAAGGCTGTAAATTTTTCTGCATTGTGAGGAGTATATTGTGAAGAACTTCAGTGAAAAAGATCCTCACTGGGATATTTCATGTCATGACCCTTATCTTTTGTTATTGCTGCTGTTTGGAGATAGAAATGGAGTATTTCTAAGTCTTGTGAATGCTCTCAAGTCCTATGAGTAACTTGCCAAGGGAATTCATGTTGCTTACATCAATAGCAATATTCCATCACCATCCAGGATTGCAGCTAAAGCAGCCTGGAGACTTCTTCGGCTGGTTGATGTTGGGTCATCTTGATCTGTAGGGACAATCCATGCTCAGATTTTTTTGCCTTCAGCAACATCTCCCTCTAATTCTGACTCTCTAGGCGTTCACCCTTCACAAAGAACAGCCAGAGGGAATCCCAGGAGGATATGTCTTTTGGCTTTACATCCCCTTTGTGTGGCTGCCAGGATGGGATGTAGAGCTGGGCATAGCATGTACACTGTGGTATTCTGTTATAAGAGCAGGCACAGCTGCAGATCTACTTTCCAACCAGTTGCTTTTGATATTTACTTTTTTTTTTGGTCTGGCTCCAGAAGGAGAGCACAGTTTTATGGAGGGAATTTGTCCCCTGGAAGAAGGAAAAAAAGAGTATTAATATCAAGGGAAATAGGCAGACAAAAGATTTCACTATCTTTGTCCTTATGTTCCTTCCTAAGAGCAGTGACAGTTGAGAGGCACAGAGAAATTCCTTGTTTACTTAACCAGATGTGTCAGAGAAATGCGAATTTTTCAATTAATTTTGCACAAATATTTTTTTGTGAAAAGAAAATAGAGAAACATTGAAAAATAGCATTTGGGAAAGTTCCTATCAAGAAGACTTTAACAATTAGTGAATAAGGATTTTACCAACCAGTGAATTCTCCATCCAAGTGAAAAGAATAGCCTTTAACTCTTCCAATAGATAATAACAATTCCATTTACATTCATAATTCTCGAGAAATATGAAAAAACTGGCACCATTTATCTCACTGGGATTTCTAATGTTTAATCATATCATTTTGTTTAATGAAACATGTAATAAGACAGGTAAGAGCAACTAGAGAAAAACCTAGAGTTTTAAGGAAAATTGTTCCAGCACCTTAGAGTTAACAATCTGCATTTCCTAAAGGCTTTCTCACAAACATTATACTCTGTGTGCCTGATGTGACCAGCCAAAGAGCTGCTTATTGATCCAGAAGCCTCATTACAACTTGTACAATGTGAACTTACCATCACCGGTCATGCCATTAGTGTAATTATCTTATTTCATTTGTGATAATGTCATTTTGCATTACAGTATATTAGCTCACTTAAAAAGTAATAAAGATTTGCAATCAGGGGATGTATTTGTTAACTTCAGAGAGTGCCTCTGCACTTGTCCTTGGCCATGCTATGTGACAGGATGCACCCTGTGGAGCAATAGTGAAGTCCTCATGGTCCTAGGTGTGGCAGCCCTCACACACTGGTGGTACAACGCTATTCAAGTAGTGTAAGGTGCTGATGGCCAAACCTGGTTTCCTGGAGGTTAGGAGAGACAGCTGTATCTCTGGGGGTTTTACCCTAAAATGCTGTTTATATCTCAGTAATATGTCACTAACTAAAGGCCAGAACCCACTGAGAAAGTAATTTTACTCCCAACATTATGGTTTTGTATCAGGACCTGACCTTTCACAGTACGATGGCTCTATTTCAAACCAAGCAAATGGCTGTTGAGCAGGATGCAAACGCTGGCAGGTGACACTCTCAAAAAGTAATGTATATGACTATCTTCCTTAGGGATGTCCTCTTCTTTTTACACACTGAGTAGAGGAGAATGGAAATTCCTATGCAGTGCTGGTCATCTGCTTGGGTGCAGAAACATTAATGTGAGGCTATGCCTTAGGTATTTCATTGCAGGACAAAGAAATGCCTGGGTCCTGCATATTTATTAGTCTTAGTAGATAAACCCCATCCTCTGTCAAGTGAAAGCTGGCAGGTATTTTGTACTTGTCCTTGACCTCCTTGTTAGTCATCCTATCAGTTAGTCATCCTATTAACAAGGAAACAAGCTCCTGGATGGCTTCATTTCTCACACCTTTGCTCTCCAAGATTTTAGTTAATGAGCAGAACATCCTCTTAAAGGAGGTGCTTTTGCAATGACAAGTGATTATCAGAGACCCACAACACTTGGGCTTCCAAACACAGACCACAAAGCACACTCAGGTTTGACACTGGGATTGTTAAATATGCGAACACATCAAGTATTTTTTCACACATTTGATGCATCCTTATGCATTTTAACACTGGCCAAGCTGATCAGTGTTTTTCCACCAAGCAAAGCTGAACTATTTGGAGAGTAAACTGGAAAACTGCTCAGAATAAAAGCAGAAGTCTAGGATAACAACTGAAAACATGCAATCACTCTCTTATCCTTGCTTTCAGTGATGAAAGCACTTCATAGCCCTTCCCTGCCACAGAGGAGAATCAACTTTTCTTAATTTTGCCTCAGAGACAGTACTTCAGAGTGGACAGAACCTTAGTCCTCTCTTGCAGTTGCAAACAAAAGTAATTCACATTTAAAGCTGTCCCTGTGGTCCCTATTTTTATTTCTTCTAATTAGTTAGTATTAATGGAATCTGCTGCCTTAGCTCTTTTTGATTTGTTCTAAATCTTTTTGTCAATATGAATAAAATAACATTTTAGATTACTCATTTCTGACTGGCCCTTGGAAATGCACTGATACCAGAGTCTTGTTTTTTTCACTGGGCTTTTTCTCCTCAAAGTTGGTCATTCAAACCAAAGTCAGTATCTCAGTTTGCTAGTTTGGTCAGTCTCAGACATTTGGCATGGCATGTAGGAGTTGCAAGAATTGCCATCTCTAATATCAGCCCTGAATTCTGTCTTGTCCACTATCCAAGAGTGCTAAACCCAGGTCTTTTAGAACCAAATATAAGTAGACTCATCATATATAATTAGTGAATCATATGGAATTGTGAATCCAGTCTGAGACAGGAACTGTATTTAATAGCTGAATAACATTTGAAAGACGTTTTTCATCCTAGTAGAACTATGAATCATTTCTACAGTCACAGAAGTATTAAATCCTAGTCCATGCCCTTAATAGTTTTTCTACTAGAAAAGATAAATGCTAATCTTGCACATAAAATAATTGAAAGGCTCAGAAGTGAAAAATAGTTTATAAAAATTATTATGTAATAAATGCTTTTAATACGTTAATATGAACAAGGATGACTTGGGACTTGCCTCTTGTTGTAGTGATTCAAAAGAATATTTAACCTTTTCTTGGCAATGTAAATTCTCAAAATCAATGGGCATTGTAATCCTACTGTAAGACTATGCCTGTGATGAATGTCCCTTAGCACTTGGTAATAGAGGCCTGTAATGTAAAAAGATGTTACTGTTCTTTCCTGGCAAGCAGATGCAGTAAACTCATGTTTTAACTTCTTGACCGCAGGACATAAGTCAAGAAGCACACAAAGTATTTGCAATGAAACATGAAATAAGAACAGTGAACATCCAAATCTTTTTGCTTATCTAAAATTGTCACCTTATCACGTTCCTGTCACATAAAGAAATTGTCTTCACTGTGAAAACATGTGGGATAAACACCAGATATCATCATGCTTTTGACACATATAGACAAATATACTCACAAAGCGGTCTCAGTTCTGCACAGTTGACCATTTCTTTCTGTGAGTCTAGACAGCATCAGACCACTACCAAACACAGTGTCAGAAACAATCTCACACAGTCAAAATGATGGATTAGTAAATTTCAGCACTCTTTTCTAACACTGTGATTTTATGAATTGTACATTGTGGGGTTTGATTTGATGTTATGAAAGATGAACTTGATAAAGGCCTTGTTTGTGTATATTTATTTTCTCATTATGTGGTTCTTGCTCTAACATGGGTGATGATTTCTTTAGAGGAATCTTCTCATGTGAAGATAGCACTGTTGAAGGTAGCTAACAGTCTGCTGTATAGGCAAAGTGTCTAATTTTGGGGGTTTGAACAGCTGCTCATTTCAAGAACAATCTCAGGTATCAAGAGTGTGAATTACTACTTTCTAATCTCCACAGTCATGCCCCTAGACTGTAAAACCAAAGGCTTTATTGTAGAATTGCTACTAGAGAACCGTCTAATAACTATCTGATCTTTGAAATGGATACAAACTCACCATACCCTTGGCAGCAGCAGGTAAAGGTCACACGCTGAAATTTCTTGCCAGTACACACAACGAGACATGATGGCTATTGCTAACTTAAAGATATTTATAATGGCCACTTAAATACTACTGAACCATCAAAACTGCCTAAAATATTATGGTTAGAATCTGGTCAGGAACTTACTGTAAGTAACCCTGGTGAAATTCATGGCAGATACCACAAGAGAATGATACTATTCTGTATGGACTTTCTTAAAATATATTATTGCTTCTTTACTCCCAGGATTCCACTTTATTCAAAGGAAAGAGTCAGGCCCCACTGAAAATGACTCACACCAAGAGCCTTTTTTTGATACTTTGAATATCCCTCAGAGGAGCCCTTCTCTCTGGGGAAGATGGTGATGTGTTGTCAATACTTCACTAAGTGTCTTGCAGAGGCATTGTACTACATACTGGGAACATACACACCGAAGTGCTTTGTAAATCCACACCGTGGCTCTCCAGTTCTCCTCTCCAGAGCTGGCACAAAGCTTCTCAGTGAAGGCAGAAGCTCATTTTGCTGTTGTAGGACTGATGGTTCAGACCTAGTCAGAAGAGCCAATCTTACTTTTCCCATTGGCCCCACAAGAATATGGCTTGCCTGAGGGATCTGAGAGGGGCCATACCATATTTCATGCATCATGCAGATACTACTGCCTCAGGCACTCTCACATAGGTATTCCCAGCCTGGCTTCTCTGCCTCTTGACATGCATGATGGGGGCAGGGTCATTGTGTTGTTTGGCTTTGACAGTCCTGTTTGCCAAAACAGTTTAATTGAAAACCTGTGGAGAATAGTTGTGCCTTTCTGGTTTATAAAAATCTATTCAAAGACAATAGATGAAACATTCCTGAGTACTACAGCTATGGCTGAAATTACCTGACTAGTGATGAGTGTCCTTTCCCTTACAGATTTTCCATTGGCTGGGAAGAGGCTATTACTGTGAGAAAATGATTCACCTGACTAATGGCTCCTGATTTTGAGTTTTGCTTATAAAGTCTTACCTCTGAGTTTTAATTAATAGAAACTACAGACATCCAATAAAAAAAAAAAAGAAAAAAAAGCAACAAAATTAAGAGACTTTTAGAGATAAAACAATACCCAAACCACATGCAGGAAACGTGCCAGAAGACTGTTGTCCTGCTGCAGGGAAGCAGGCTCTATTTGGACAGACTGCACTAGGGAAGAGTGCGAAGTTTGCCTCTGAGTATCTGCCCTGTAGGAGAATTATCTAAAATCTGTGTAAATAGCTAAAGGAGGGGCATGGTGGAAAGGGCAAAATGAGGCAAGGCAACTCAAACAAAGGGCCAAATGAGAAGTAATTGTTAGCTAACACTTGAAGGACATCCGTGGGAGTGCTCTGCCCCTGAACAGCAAGTACACTGTGCGTCTTTTTATTGTCTGAGGTTTCCAAAGGATTTCTGAGCAAACAACCATGGGTAGTTCAACATCCTAATTATAGCCTGCTCACCATCCATTTCTGAAGTGCTGCTGAGTTCCCTGGCACAACAGCTGTTTGAGTGCACTTCCCAGAAGTCTTGGGCTCCCTGCCACAGTAACACACTTGATTTATGTCAGTTTTACCAGAGGATCTAGGAAAGACCCGACCATGCAGCTGATGGTGATTTTTTCCATCAGACCTACAAGCAGCCCTCGTCCTGCTTGTAGGTGTCCAGGCAAAGTCCCTGGAGTAGGCTGCTGCCTTGAATGCTCTCTGGGGAAGCCGAATCTGCCTCCATGTAGGATGAAGAGCTTGTTTTCCCCCTCTTGCTAGCTCACTTGAGAAAGTGCTTGTTAAAAAGGACTTATTTTTATTAAGTTATTGGAGGGTTTAAAGCTGCTGAGCACAAATTATTTTTTTTTTTTTTTTTTTAAGAAAGAAGTAGAAATATGGGGCTAAAACACCTCACAGCTCCCCAGGGTGCAAACCGCTGGCCCCAGTCCACGGAACGAACAAGACTATCTCCCTCCACACTGGCAGCAGTAGGATTAAGAACAGTGAGCTTTGGCCCCATGTACAGTGCAGCCCTATGTTTTCTGCATGCCGTAAAGCCACCCTATTGAAAAGGTTTACAGCTAGGTTGAAGGTGGCTAAGGCAGGCTTTCTCCTTTTTGAGTATGGAGTATCCCTTATGTTTCCACTGCGTCAAGATTATTTGTTTCCAGGAGGCATAGAAACACATTCAACAAATAGTGCAGGGAAATCACACACTTGAAACATTCTTGGCTGGAAGTTCCAGAGTTGGACTGAAACCTATTATACTTTCTTTTATATTGTGAGAGGGCTCAACAAAGCTTATTTCAGCTTCGTAAAGAAGAGCTAATCGTTACTTGCAGGTAAATAAAATTGATTTTAAAGTTGTGATTATCAGGACTGCAGTGACCATAACTTATTTATGAACACAACACAGGCTAAACTCTTCACTGCAAAGGATGTGCATAGGCTAAGTATCTAAAATGTGAATGAACTGTGATTGCAAAGTGCCATCAACCTCAAGGCTAAGTGCTCTTCTGAGTCAAGCACTGTTCAATTGTTTGCTTCTGCACTCTACGAGGGGAGATGAAACCTGCAGAGATGATGTAAGAATAAGAAAACAGACAAAATTTCTTGATAGTGGTTGTGTATCTGAGCTCAAAAGTAATAAAGAGCTGGATGCAAATGGCAGTCAAAAGACATGGACAATGGGACTGAGTACACTCTCAGCAAGTTTGCCGATGACATCAAACTGTGTGGTTTGGTTGATAGAGGGAAGGAATGTCATCCAGAGAGCCCTTGACATGCTTGTGAAATGGGCTGATGCCAACCTGATGAAGATTAACCATGACAAGTGCAAGGTTCTACATCTGCGTCTGAGCAATCCCAGGCACAGCTCCAGGTTGGGCAGAGGAGAGATTCAGAGCAGCCCTGTGCAGAAGGACTTGGGGGTATTGGTTAATGAGAAAATGAACATGAGCCAGCTGCAGTGTGCACTCGTAGCCCAGAAAGCCAACCGTATCCTGGGCTGCATCAAAAGGGGAATGACCAGAAGGTCAAGGAAGGTGATCCTGCCCCTCTACTCTGCTCTCGTGAGACCTCACTTGGAGTACTGTGTGCAGTTCTGGTGTCCTCAACATAAAAAGGACATGGAACTGTTGAAACAAGTGCAGAGGAGGCCACGAGGATGATCAGGGAACTGGAGCACCTCCCATATGAAGACAGGCTGAGGAAGTTGTGGCTGTTCAGCCTTGAGAAGAGAAGGCTGTGTGGAGACCTCATAGCCGCCTTCCAGTATCTGAAGGGACCTATAGGGATGGTGGGGAGGGACTCTTCATTAGAGACTGTAATAAGAGGGCAAGAGGTAATTGGTTCAAACTTAAACAGGGAAAGTTTAGATTGGACATGAGGAAGAAATTCTTTACTGCAGGGGTGGTGAGGCACTGGATTGGGTTGCCCAGGGAAGTTGTGAATGCTGCATTGCTGATGGTGTTCAAGGCCAGGTTGGACAGAGCCTTGGGTGACATGGCTTAGTGTGAGGTGTCCCTGCCCATGGCAGAGGGGTTGGAACTGGACGATCTAAAGGCCCCTTCCAACCCTAACTATTCTATGATTCTATGAAAAGCAAAGATGAAAGGAGGTTCAAATTCATGTTTTTCACTCTCAGAAATGGACACCACTAATATCTGCAGTGGAAAGCACACAATATGAGCATTAGTGGACAGATTTTTAAAAGTCGCAATTAACTTTAGATTTCTACCTTGTAAATACCTGACAAATTGATTTGGAGAAGCAAAATGTTAAATGCTGACTGGAAAATCAAACTCAAGATAAGCCATTCAAATTTGGATAAGTATTCAGTGAAATTACAGCACAGATGACAGCAATCTACCTTAGTGTATGGAAGACCTCCAATGTCTTTAACTCCAGTCCCACCCAAATGCCTGCTCCAGCTTGTAGTGTGAAGATGGACTTTTCCACAAAACTGTCACTATGAGAAACAGTCTGACCAAAGAAAGTGCTTCTATAGGGAAATTCATTTCGGCACACTCGATACTTATATTTGGATAATATCAGTAAAACCCTCCCTATGTTTGGCTTTACAAACAGAAAGGAAAAACTTCAGTCAGAATAAACCTCAATAATTCTCTCAGAGCCTTTAATTTAAAGACCAAATATGTGGATATATTGGAAACACACATGGTTTGTACATCTCTGGTACTAAAAATCAAAAGCGGCACCTCCATTGCCAGCAGGAGGTTATGCCTAACATTCTTGTGTGAAAATGGCTGTTGAAAGACAGACAAAACCAGCTGATCTCAGTAATCTGATCATGTCCACTGTGAACAAACCTAGGAAGTGAATAAGATTAATGCTAAAGGGCAGCGCTTGAATGAAAATTAGAATGTATTTTTCTTAACTTTCTCTAATTGTGCAGCTGCTGAGTAATAGCATGAATTTTAATCGTGTAGGGATTATACAACGTTGTTTAAATGATGGTAAATTAAATTATTAACAGGGTACTATATTACAGACATTGTTTATAGTGATAGCTTTTTAAATGCCCCCTAAGCACCAGGTGTAAGCTACTGCTGGAGGGAAACAGAGCTACGATCATTGGTCTGTTTCAATATGACATCTCCCTTCTTGAGTGTGTAACTTGAAACTGTAATCTAGGATTATATGGCTGGATATCCTTAAAATAAAAATCAACACAGGTCAAGTAGTATAATCTGAAGGAGGGCTAATGGAAATAAAATATCATTTTGCTGTAGGAATACCACACAGTTTTAACGTAGGTCATGGTCTGTGTTTAAAATTTGCTAGAAATATAAAATGCTTCACAATCTAAAGGGAAGCTGCTGTGGGATGCATTTTAAGGGTGTTAGTGGTTGACCTTTGGCATTTAAAGCAAATCAATATTTTTACCCTGACATCAATCTTTTTTAATGAACTTTTGCTCCCAGGAAGATGCCGAAAATGCCAGTTTGGTGCCTTTCACCACTGCTGAAAGTTTTTCAAACTTTCATGCATAAAAAAGTTTATCAAAGCCCTGCGGCTTCCCATCCCAGAAATAACCCAGGTACAAGGCAACTGATGGAAGTACTGTCCCAAGTCTGACCACTGTTCTTCCTCAAATTATATGCCTTGCATTTGTGAAATCTCAGTAGCTACATCTCTGTAGCTGTTCTGTCAGTCCACCTAAGCCAAACATTCTGAATTGTCAGGTTATGTCATGTTATTCTGTAAGCTTACAGGATATATGATAAAGTGTTTTCTGCTTGAGTCAAGGCTAGTAAAATTGTCCAAAGAACAGTTGACAGTAGGAACATTTTTTCCTGTGGTATATATTTTGGCATAAAATTGTTCTTGGCTAGTGAATGTTGGTGCAGAAAAATGATCCCACAGTTGGTGGGAGAGCCAAAACATCCCTTTAGGAGAGAGATTTCCCAGCTCTTCTGAAGACTGTAACTATGCAGTTCCCTTTAACCACAGCTAGATTTCAAACAGGAGACATTAGTTATGCTTGCAAAATGGCCACCCAGTTAAGGGCTATATAAAAACTTTGTCACAAAAGGATTTCCTGTTAGGGTGGACCTGATTCTATTGTTCTGGCTTTTGCATGTCATTTAATACATGGGATGGTTGGGGTCAAGCGGAGAGAGTAAAAGTGCTCTGTTCTCTGATTCCAGTGAACTAAATGACGTCTGTGAGCTGCTAGTCTCTTAAGTAGGAGCAGCCTTAGTGCTGAAGATGAAGTCAAGGCCAGGAAAAATGAAGTGATTGAAAACTTCTAAAATTGATTCCTTAGTCTTCAAAAAGTTGAAAAAAAATCCTTTTGCTGATTTATTCAATCTCATGTGCAAGAGAGAAAAATATTTATATCAGAGCTCCAGTCATCCAAGTTCTGAGTCATGTGAGTGGCAATTTAGTCATGTTAATTCAGTGAATGCATCAACTTCAAAGAGATCATTCACGACTCCAGGTTTGGAGGATCACATCTTATTTATGTAATAGCTTGAAGAGTGGGAAAAAGAAGAGCTATTTTTTCTAATATTCCCTTCCTGTATAATTTATTTACATTTTAAATAAACATTGATTAGCACAGATGTTCCTAATAAGATTTTCAAATCTGATCTGAATACATTATTTTGCCCTTGAGAAGACAGAAAAGAGGAAAAAAAACATTCCCCACTCCTCAATTTTCTTTAAAGAATAAGAAAGGTTTTATTTATTATATGAGCAAAAAAATATTTGTGGGTAGAACTTGTGCGTGTTCTTTGGCAGAACTACCTCTTAGAAACAAAGACGTAACTCCAGAAACCAAATCTTAATCAACACATGTATAGCATTACTTAGCAAGTTATTTTCATTATGTGTGAGATGGAATAAATATTAATGCTAAACCTGGGCAAGAGACTTTTAAAGAATTTCAAAAATCACAGTGTAACTAAGCACACTGAAAATGAGCTCATTGTTTATACTGAAGTTTCTTCTAAGAAGCCCTTTAAATGAGGAAATGCTATCAGACTTCTCCACAAAGAAGCAGTCCGAGGACTCCTAGTGCAGCACTTCGAATTTCTCTCCTACACAGATACGGGCTCACTGCAACAGAGTTCCCGCTGTGTCTGGGCTGTAGTGAATATGTGGCAAAATGGCCAGTGGATCTAGCTTTATTTGTGTACTTAAAGAGTTAAAAATTAATGAAAACATTTTAAAATAGCAGATAAATATATTTTTTTTTTTACTTCCTCAGCACTATTATTTCACTAATTTGTGGGATTCTTTTTCTTGTGGATTGTGTTAAACATAACCGAGAAATAATACTCCAGGGAAGTTATAGCTCTTGGGTCTCATTTCTAGAAAAGCAGAGAAATAACTTTTACATTGTAAAATCTATATTCTGTGTCTGAAAATGTATCTGGAATCTGACTAGGCTCAGAACATTGAATTGCAGCTTTGAGCATTTATTTCTGAGAAGCAAACAGTAAAACTTATTATAATGGCCACTCTTTAGATTATTAGCCTTTTATTGGAAACACATGCTTAATTGCTAAATATCTGATACATATGAAAGCAGTTTAATGGTAGAGACAGTGAAAACCCTTTTTCTGAGCAAGCCGTTATTGGGTTGCTTTGCTACTTACTTGGGCAGATGAACACCCAAGAGATGAGATCTATCACTCCATGTAAAGATTTTAGGATACTTTGGAAAAGTCTCAATGGCTCTCAATATGGGCTTGCTTCAGAGTTCTTCAGAGGGGCATGCTTTGCTTATTGGCTTAAAAGGAAATGCTGGGCCTATCTAAGGGTGAATGGAATGAGTTTCTCAGGGCAGACAAACTAAAATGTCCTTGCACCTGAGGTTAAGTCATATGCACTGAAAGTCAACCAGTAGCTCAGCCTGGGTCATCAAGATCTTCAGCTGGGCAACCTGGTCTCCATGTCCAGCCCTAATCAAAGGTCAGTTCACACAAAGAGGAAGGGGCATAATTGATAACTGTGAGCATCAGTTCTGAGCCAGCCCTCTCCTACCCCCAAGTTACACTGATGTTTGAAATGGGAAAATGGAAATTAAAATCTGTATTATCCTTTGTCTATAACAAGCTGAAATCACTTCAGGTTGTAGAAATAAATTGATTAGGTGCTCCTATATCCAGGGAAAACGTTCTAACTGCTGAGCTAATAGACAATAAAAGAACAACATCTTTCTTGTATATATTCTATTGATCCGATTGAAGAAGGATAAAATGAGTTTGGTGAATTCAAACTGAATACAATTTGATCTTTTTTGCTGTAATGCGAACCTGAAAGTTGAACAGTACAATCCTCATCTTTCTATACGCAGCCATTCATATGCTGATTAAGGTGCCTTTCAAACAAATTTGGGTCCTCAAAAATTTGACAACCAAAGCTACAAAATGGACCAGGCCAGATGATCACAATGGTTTCTTGGATAAACCATTTCTCCCTTTTTGACTTGTTTTGTTTTTTTTTTTTTGCATCCTGTGATATAGACAAACGAAACCAGGAAAAAATCCTTATTGCCATGGTCACTTAAGTTTTTGTACTTTACAAGACTGATGTAACAAAAAAATTATGAACTCAGAGAAAAATGCTCCTTTCCTTTTCGGTATAAGAAAACTTACAGCAGAATCTGATGCAAATCATCTCTGGTAAACACAGGCATCATTCTAGTAATCAAAACCCATGGGTATTCACAGAGCCATATCCTCAGAATTTTTTAACTAGTTTCCTTGGGCTCTTATTAGCAAAAAAGAGAGGTAAGCTTCCTGCATTGTCCTCCAGCAGTGTCACTTTTGCAGTAATAGTGCTTAGACCTAGGAAACTGTTATTTATTTTACATGCTTGGATCATGCACCTTAAGTTAGATAGTGTCAGTATCTTAGGGATGTCCAGGCATGATGTAACAGGCCGGTTTACGATCAATATGTCAGCAAAGTCAAGTCATATAATGAAGTAGGAGTTTTGATAGAATACTAGACAGTACACTTTCATCTTCTACAAAACCTCATTATCAAATGAAAATTAACATATCTTTCAGATTCCAAGGAATTACTTTAGATTAATATGAAGTGAGAAGGAGTTTAGGATTTCTGACTTTTTTTGCCTGGCACTGTTTGTATATACTGGAGAGGACACTGGATTTGCAGAGCAATGGCTAAATAGCAGGCTTATATGAGTAAATCAAACTGTTGATTTCCATCTCACTAGGCTGGCTTGGTTGTGTGGCCAGGAGACGGTGGTGTCAATTACATTGAGAACTATACACAATGCAGAGCAGTCATGAGCCTGCTAACTTCAGAAAAGAGATGACTTAATGTTTACTTGAACAAGGGCTTCAATTCAGTGTCTGTATCTTTTTATTTGAATCATTATGTCATTTCACCAGCTCAGCACTGAATCACCCACAGTAATGTGTGAAGCTGAAGGTTAGCTTGGTTTAGTTTTATTGGGACACAACTTGCACAGCAAGAGTTTGAAGCTCTAACTCAAAATCTGATGATTAAAGAAGAGCACGGAAGTAATATATTTTATAGACATCATTGTACTTAAATTGCTTCAGGAATACACCAGGCTTCCAGGCTTGCTAAATGGAGTGGAAAAAATAACTTAATTATGCAATTGAGGGCAAAGGCAAATTTACTTCTCCTAACTTTAAACAAAGAGAGAAGTAATACATAAAATTTGCAAAGGACTAAGGGTATAAACTTCAAACTTTAATGTAAGGGTATTTTAAAAAAAGTCTCTGTATCTTAAAAGGCACATCATTAAGTTTTCTGGTTGTCCTAACGTTAGAAGATAAGATTCATCCCCTGTTCACCTTTGAGTGTGATTTTTCTTATTAACAGCCTATTTAGGAAATTTAGTGTCCTGCTTCCCAACGAGAATGTGGACAAAGAACAAAAGCATCTTTGCAAGTACTAGAGAAAACATAAAAGGCATAGAATTTCATGAGTAGTTCTCCAACTTATTATATTAGGAAGGTGAGGTCATGCCTAAAGAAATAACTGCTGTGTCTATCTTTGTAACCTGTATGCTGTTGCCAGAGGCTCTGGCCTAAAGGAGTAATGGAAAAGAAGATCTGTTAGGACATAAGGATAGAGGAATTAACTTTAATCATCTGAGAAATACATGGAGCATGCTGTTTAGTCAGAGTTGAAGGGTGAGACATGAGGATAACATAGTGCCAATGTACATTTGCTGTTTGTTTACTGTGGTGCTCCAAAAGGCACAAGAGCTTTTCTTTTTCTTCTCACAGGGACCCACTACAGTCTAATGCAAAAAAATTAGCAAGATAAACATGACAATTTTTTAGATAATAAATAGCCAGATGAGGAATAGGGAAACATTTACCCAGCCTCAAGATTTCCCCATTTTCTGTGTATACAGTTTCATTTTATTTTTTTGATGTTCTAACAGCAAGACATAAATTCCAACGACAATAGTGGAAACATAATGTTTAGCAATCATTTTAATCTCCAGTTACTACATATGGGGTAGATCAGTTTATCTTCATGATTGAGGGATGACCACAAAATTCACAAGTGGTGAAGCGCACAGAAACCATCAGTGCCAATTACCCAGGGCTATATCCCTTGAGTGAAAATAAATTGGTTTTCCCAACAACCTCACACTGCATGTTTGATTTATATTGTTTAATCCTCTCTCTTTATACTTATTATAATGGTTTCAATACTTTCAGTTACTAGTGCTGGCTACTGTCCTTGCGTGGGCACCCAAAATCAATTTGTATCTAACTGATAAACCATTGACAAGAGAGATTTACAGCATTATTAATAATAATAAATATTTGTGATAGTGTTATAACTGTTGCTCTCTGAAAAATCTCAAAGCACTTTATAAATGTTGATTAAGCTTCATGACTGGGCCCTTTGTGAGGTAATAAATTTTATATCACACTACTTTACCCTGAAAGGTTAACAAACAGCATTTGGTCCCAGCTAGTATAAAGTAAAAGGAGGGAGAAGACAGACACTGAGATCTAGCTGCCATAAGAAGAGCTGATATGGATTTTTTTCCCTTAATATCTGCTTAGAGATGTTTAGGATCTTAGGTCATGACAAAATACAAGTGACTTTTGGAAAATGTTAGTGTGACTACTGCCACTGTGGAGAAACTAGAAAGGAGTGTGTACATATATATATATTTATATAGAAATGCAAAGGTATTCTTACCCTATGCCCAGTAGAAGATAACCATAGCCTGGGCTGCAGCAAAAAAATTATGACCAGTAGGTCAAAGGAAGGTCATGCTGCCCCTCTATGATGCTCTTGTGAGACCCCACCTCCAGTCCTGCATCCAGTTCTGGGACACCCAGCACAAGAGGGATGCACAACCTGCTTGAGTGAGTCCAGAAAAGGCACGAAGATGATAAGGGAGCTGGAGCACCTTTGTTATAAAGACAGGCTGAGAGAGTTGGACTTGTTCAGACTGGAGAAGAGAAGGCTCAGGGGAGACCCTTAAAGCAGCATTCCAATACCTGAAGGGGCTGACAAGAAAGCTGGAGAGGGACTTTTAACTGGGTGTGTAGTGAGAGGACAAAGGAGAATGGCTTTAAACTGAAAGAGGGTAGACTGAGATTTGACACAAGGAAGAACTTTACTGTGAGGGTGGTGAGACACTGGCACAGGCTGCCCAGAGAAGCTGTGGATGCCCCATCCCTGGCAATGTTCAAGTCCAGGCTGGACTGGGCTTTGGGCAACCTGGTCTAGTGGAAGGTGTCCCTGTTCATGGCAGGGCAGGCTGGAACTGGATGAACTTTAAGGTCTCTTCCAACCCAAATCATTCTATGATTCAATCATAACCTGCAAATTCTTTAAAGCATGACACAATTAAGGAAGACAGTCATGAATCCCAGGACTCAAGGAAGACCTACTTCAGCCTCTACATCAACTACCAGGGAAGAAAGATGATTAGAAGTTGAAATACCATGTGAGGGTCATCTCAAAGAAATCGAAGACAGGCTAAAGCACTTGCATTAAAATACTTCTCAAAGCATAGTCAGCAGTGGAGATTTTTTTAGCGCATTAGTAATCAGCTTTGTCTCAGCTCAGTTTCCTGCTTATCTCTGACAGGATCCTTGAAAATACATAAAATTGGAATTCAAGACCACCATCTGCTACAGTTCATGTGTCTACAAAGTTTTTCTGCCAGTGGGAAGGCAATACAAAATTTCATACTGGGAGTGGTTCTCCATCAGTGCTAATGTTCAGGGGCATCTAAAACAACTTGGAGAAATGCCTGCTGATCCAGGTCAAAATGTTTCAGCAGTTTAGGTGATGGGGATTCTGTGCTGGAGAACATTCCCTAGCACTTGTCAATCTACTTGTAAACGTGAAACCTCCAATGCTGAGGAACCCTAGGTTACAGCTCTCTTCTAAGTTACCTTGGTGAATACACTAATTGTGTGTTGTGTGTGGACTTGTTATAATACACTGACACACTCTCTGTGAAAATAATTTCTGGCAGAGCTAGGGAGAGTCAAACTAAAAATGGTCCTTTTTGTTTGTTTTTGAGGTGGTTTTTTTTTTGGTTTTTTTTTTTTTTGTTTGGCTAAATAACTTACACATAAGTGTAGAGAAAAACAAGACAAAATATTTTGAAAAACTGGAAACCGTTACATTAAATGAGCCATTTTTCTAACTTCAGTCTCCAAAGCATAGTCAACAGAGGTACATAAGAGATGGAATTAAGCTGTTTAAGTAGCAATAAAGATTAAACAAGCCCCATGGCAAAAAGTATTTGGATACAGCCTGTTTTCCATGTGACTTTGAAGTGTCCCAGAGAGAAGCAGTGTGGCCAGTGCATTGCTGGAAGCATCTCTTTGTCATCAGTGATGTTGGACTGAATCAGGGGCTTCCCTTAGTGGGACATCATTGGGCAGTAACTACAGCTGCATCAGGACTTAAAGCAGGATTGCAAGGTCAGTGGGAGTTTGTGGACTGATATATGTTCTTGTCTCCCTGATGTCAGTGGGACTTTTGCCATAGATCTCAGTGATGCCAGGAGCTGCCTCATTTTACTTTGTTTTCTAAGTTTTATCTACAGTTTCCATTAGGCTGGCTGCAGTTCAGGAAAATAATTGGACAAGTGGATGGTTTCCTCATAGTTTTGCCTTCTTAATTCATCTCAATAAAACCATTCTTAATGAAAAACTATTGCAACCATTAACCCAGAGCCTCTTGTTCCAGAATGAATCTTTACACCTTCTGTCTACCCTTTCCCTTAAGGTTTATTTCCTTACTTATAGCAGTTTGCAGTCTCACAGTTCTAACTGACTGAGAGCACTGATTTCCTTTAGGGAAGGAAAAGAATAATAAAAGTCAAGCTCTCTTTAGAGGTGGGTCTTTATAAATGGTCGGCTGAACTTTGCAAACTTACCGAAGGGGGAACCCTTTCCCACAATCCATTTCAAGACCAACCCCTTTGATGTCACAGCTGGCTCAAGTAAACTCATTTCCTCCTTCCCTAATGTGTGTCTGATGCAATTTTGGCAAGCCATGTCTCTCCCTGCTGTTACTGCTGCCTATTTTGAAATGAGGCCAAATGCAATGTTTAATGTGAATATTTGGTTTGGACTAATCATCTGTGCTTTGTTTCACTGGTACTCTGCATTATATATTTATATATCCAGATCTATCTATAGAGATCTATAGGCAGTTTTTTCCCTCTTTTCCTTCTCCTTTGCAAATAATTTGCACCACATGTTTGCAGTTTGTTCCTTTGTGGTCTACTCCACCCAGTTCCTAAACCAGTAAATCATCTTCATGCTTCTTCCCACACTGAATGAAAGCAAGTTCTCAATTACAGGGGCAGAATAGAGTTTTCAGGCCTTCATGGCGGATGTTGATTAGTTTCTTGGTAAAACTTGAAGGTGCTTGAAAACATAGAGAATGTTTTTGGAATGGCAAGATTTGCCCAATATTATACATATGGCTTTAATATCAATGGCAATTTAAAGAAAGATGTGAGGTGCAGCTCAACAGCAGCTTGTGAAGGAAATGACACGAAGCATCAAAACTGTGGAGATCACTTGCTTTGCCTGCAGAAAGATGTTGATAGCAGGGAGACCTCACCTACTGCAAGAAATGGAGTGAGCAGCCCCAGAGTAGAGGATGAGGTCCTGCAGGGCAGCAGGATCTGGGGGTCGTGTGTGGGATTCACACCAGTGCATCCTGAAAAGCCTCTTTAACTCAACACATTGTTTCAATTTTGATGCAGGGATTAAAATTTTACTCTAAAGTTGAACCTATAGAAGTAAATTAAATAATAGCAGGGGGAGTTCCTGAGCCCTGGGGCATCATTGCTTATAGTGCTGTACTGTTAGAATGGCCCTTAGGACCGCTTTTGGCCCAAGTCAATGCAAGCTCTTCCAAACAATGCTGAGTATTATTTAGAGAGCAGTGGGTCCAAAGGCCATTCACTTTAAATAAAAAGAACACAGCCTTCACTATTTTAAAGGATAAGGGAGTTTTAGGCTATAGCCTTGTATTTCATGTTTCTTAACATTTGTGCCAGAAAAGGTGCTGGGAATGGTTAATTTACCAACACAGACATGGCCTAAGTGGCATTTTTACAGTAACTAGCATTAAACACCTTCTTTACTGCCTAAATATAGTAATGAATGTTTCCCTCTGCATGTAGCTCAGAGAGATATATCCTTTGTCTATTTCTTTCCTCTATTTCTTTCCTCTGGAAAGAAATTTCAGGGTATCTGATGTAGTTTCCACTGAATCACCAAATCTGTTCTGGGCAACCCTTCTCCTTTTCATTGACTATCAAGATGGACCAGGATCCTGCTCTCAGTCTCTGACTTTGGGATCCAAAAGACATGCTGTAAATGAAGTCTTTGGCAAATCAGTAATATGACAGGATGCTCCTGAGTATGGATAAATAATATTATGATACATCAATGAGACATGTTAACCTGGGCCAGCTACCAGATGCCCAGACAGATGCTGTCTGCCTCCCCCTTCTCAACAGGACAGGGGAGAAAATAGGATGGGAAAGCTCATGGGCTCTGCATGGCTGCAGCTCCTGCAGGAAATACCCCCCTGCTGCAGCATGGGACCCTCCCTGGGCTGCAGGGGGGGGTCAAATGCAATAGTCTATCAGTATTGCCAGTATTTGATACAAAGATCATAGGTTGATTATTAGTTTAACATTATTAGTTGGGTTTGGAACCTCCTAGATGTCTTTTTTTAATGGTCACCTCTTAGGAAAAAAATTACCAACTTGTCAGGATGCAGACCACAGTCTCAAGCTCTTCTGAAAAATAGGAAGGAAAGGAGTTAGAAAGTGAGAAGTTGGGAGAGTTAACAGAAACTTATTACAAAGTTAGAAGGGCAGTGTGTTTACATGGTGCCAAGGGTTAGTTCTTAAAATAAACTAAAAATCACAGATCACTGAATAACAAAAAACTGCGATAGAGCAAGGCACTAGTGCTCTGCTTTTGATCAACTAGCAAAATACATTTTCTATTATCTTTAAAATGAAGTTATTTACATTTGCATGTACACACCATCTTCAGTCATCATTAGGAGGGATCAGCGTGAGAGGAAAAGTGAACTTAAAAAGTGAGGTGTTTAGCTAGGAATGAAGAACGTGAATCCATATGTGTTCGCAGGCCAGGAGGAACAGAAAGTCTCGAAGGAGAAATACAGTAATGATCACTTTTAATTGGCTAATTTCTCTGACTGATTATTTTGGTGAGTCAGTCTTGCCTAGTTATCTCATTTATTTTTCTTCGGTTATACAAGAATATAAAGAGGCACAGTGAATTGTTCAACGAACCTCCACAGCAATAAACACTTTAATAAAAACCAGGGCATTTAATTTTACAGTATCAGTTTTGATAATTTAAAGTAGAAAAATTATTAAATAGAATTAGCTTTTTCATTTTAATAAGGTGTCGTGTTTCTGATTCATGCAGAGAGTATACTTAATATATTTTAAATAATTTCAATTTGATTGTAATATTAAAGTACCAACTGCAAAAGGAAGCTATTTAATTATATTGAATATCTGAATTTTACTAGATGACTAATGACAAAGAAAAAAGATTTCCTGAGTAGGTCCTTGGGAACTATGTGTGGCTGTATTTCAGATTTCAGTTTTAATTAAGGAAAATAATACTGAATTTTGGAATTTCCTGTAGAATACACATTTCTGGTTTTGACAAGACATACTGGGAAATTCTCTGGGACATGAACTGTTATTTAAAGAAGATTTGCTTAGCAAGCATTGACTGCATTCATACTGATCATTAGGAATGATTGGAACGGATATAGATCAAACAAGAATTTATGAATTGGGTAAATATTCAGAAGATATCATACCTGACAATTTTAATTATCTGCTGTCATTCTTGTAACTTCTATAAGTCAGTAGCAATGACTATATCATCTTTATTGCCTGTTAAGCATAAGGCATTTTAAAGAGACTTGCAGAAATCAAAGTATATATGACTTTGTAATGATGTTATGTACCTTTGTGAGATTGAATCAGATTGGGCTTTGTGACATAGTAGTCAGTGCACAAATGGGGTCTGCGGTGATGTGAGGAAGAACATTACAGTAAGGTCATTTTTGTGTTGAAACTAGGCTTATTTGTTGCTTGTAGACCGTAACTGATCACAGCCTGTGAAGCAGGATTAAGGATGATATGTGTTTGAAGGAATTTGCAGTTTTCTAACAAATTATATTAGAGATACAAGACCAGGCTGTGCAAATACAGAGAAGGAAATCTAGAGAGATTCAAATTTGGAAAAGCTATATGTTCGTCATAGACCTCGAGCCCCACCACTGCCCAGAGAAAAGCGGAAATGGCATCCAAGTTCCTGAGACCAAGATCAAATGTCATGGCAGAAAAATCAGAAAAAAACTGGAAAAACAAAGTCAAAAAACAAAGACAACTGTAAATGAATGCAGGGGAATATTCCACAGTGCATTATTGTAAGAGTAGGGCATAATGTTGGCATGATACTCAACTGAGAGGAAAAATGGTTGGCAGGTGGAGCTGAGCATGCTTAAGACCTTTTTTCCTAAATTCTGGTTATGACATGAGGTGAACTGCCTGGGCAGATTTGCTTGAGTTGGGTACTTCCTACTCAGGCCTCAAGAAATTCCTCTTAGTGTACTCAGTTAACTGGCCAAAGAGATTTCCAAGGAAATCTCAAGGAAGTGTTGGAAAGGACCTTAAGACCATCTAGTTACAACACCCCTGCCATGGGCAGGGACACCTCACACTAACCCATGCCACAAAAGGCTACGTCCAACCTGGCCTTGAACACCACCAGCATTTACAACTTCCCTGGGCAACCCATTCCATTGCCTCAACACCCTTACAGTAAAAAACTTCCTCCATATATCCAACCTAAACTTCCCCTGTTTAAGTTTGAACACATTACCCCTTGTCCTCTCATTACAGTCTCTAATGAAGAGTCCCTCCCCACCATCCCTTCAGATGCTGGAAGGCTGCTATGAGGTCTCCACGCAGCCTTCTCTTCTCCAGGCTGAACAGCCCCAACTTTCT
>JAOEHY010012690.1:0-16905 GCA_025447955.1 Psilopsiagon aurifrons
TTTTGGTGGTTTTTTTTTTTTTTTTTTTTTTTTACTGAAATATTGATAATAATAGTATGATTCCATAACGAAAGCAAAGATATTTGACATTACTTATATATTTCCTGTGCTATAGTGTAATGAAAGCTGATAGGGTTTCTGAGTTTACATAGAGGCTAACAAATGAGGTAGTCTGGTTTTCATACAATATGAATACATTGAATCAAAGATACAAGAAGTATTCCAGAGTACAGAAAGACATATACTTAACAGGTGTACTTTAATTAACTCTGCACTTTCCATTTACCACGTCTGGTTGTGATGGCAGAGGTGATCATCTGCTGTGAACTGTGTAGGACATGCTTTGTTTGTTCTTCAGCATGTGGGCAACATACCTGTCTCCTGTCTACAAGATTAAACCCTTATTTGATTCCACTACTGGAGCAACACTGAAGTACACACAACTCTATTAATTAACACCCCTTCAAGTACTGATCTTATATTTCCAACCAAGTTGTGTTGACTTTCAACTTCACTAAGAATAAAATTCTTCAAAATCAATAAAACAATTATTTAAGTATTCTTTCATGTGTGACTTCTTCTAGTTGTTATTTATGTTTTGAAAATTTAAATGGTAACATTAACAGAAACATTGGACAGAATTGAGGCACTCACTGGCTTAGTTTGCATTCAGCAATTCTGGAGGAATCAAATTGAATTTGCAAAAACAGCACCAGCCCTGGATTCATTTGATCATCCTTTTTTTGTTAGCATTGTGAACATGGCAAGGAGCACACACCACTGAGCAAAGATAACTCAACTGCAGACAGTTATGTATGCCTCAGCAGAGTTGCAGTGTAACAGAAATTTGACATGCCTCAAACTGAGCTGTGCAAGTATATTGCACACTGCTGGGGGTCTCACTGTGATGCAGTGGGTTGCATCATGTTGCAGCAAATTACTGTCTTGTCTCTTTGCTGCATCACAGAAACTGCTAAACTAGCAGGAACCTTGCAACTGCTCTCAGATACATGCCTGCTCAGAAAAATATTTGGCTACAAGCTGAGAGCACTCTTAGAAATGTTACTGTTCAAAGTAAGAAAAATATATTGTCATATCAGTGAAAGGTAGTGGTCTTGCGTGAGATTTTTTTTTTTTTTTTGTGGGGGGGGGGCTTTTTTGTCACTGCGATTTTGGTTTTACTCTTTTGCCCAACCTCCATTTGTAAGAAAAATTATTAGGTAGCTGAGAAGGAAAAAGTGGAAAACTATTAATAAAATGAAGGTGACCAATTTCAGGACAAGTAGCTCCACATCTACCCAACTAAACACCCATGTAAAAGCTGACAAAAGTCGCTTGCAAGCAATTAGTTTTTTTACTTGTGATAATGAAAGTAAAAGTATTTCAAGTTAGCTTTCAGTTTCACACATTGAGAGAACACTTTGAGTGGTATATTAACATTGCAGATCTCATTCATAAGCTGAAATGTAGATGAAATAGCATACTCTAAAAATAGTATGGTTTAGGCAGCACTTTATTGGCAGATTTCATTGTGTTTACTCTTTTTCATTCCTTAAATACTGATATAAAAGAATAAAAGACTTGTGATTCAACAGATTTGCTGTTCTGTGCTCAGAATTTATTTAATGCATTATTTTGCTTATATAAATAACAGTAATATTTTCAGATGATTTTTAGTTCAAAAGACCACTAGGGAACAGGGGATTTGATTTTTAGATCATTTTCTACACACCTCCAATTTTTTTTCACAGACTGTTACTTCCATGTATTAGAATGTCATCCTGCTTTAGTTAGTTCCACTCTAAATTTCATTCTGTTTGTTGCTTCTGTTGTAAATATCCGCTAGCACTCTTTTAAATATTAAATAAGTCAAGACATTGATATCCCTATGGATGTTATAGTGTGTGCTTTCTCACACATGGCTTTTTGCTTCATTATTTTAAATTGCATGCATTGACTGTATAGAGAGGAAAAAGATCAAAAGGAATTGTTTCCATTCAAGCAACTGAGAATTTATGCAATTTATGTTGCCATGGATAGTTTAAGGAAACAAATACTTCTTCCATAAATAATCAGAATGAAGGAAGTAACTTAACTGTGTGAAGGAACTGCTCTCTGAATCATGTTTGAAAGTTTTTCTCATTAAAATTATCCCATACAGAAATGTTCCTTAGATCCTTAACAGCTTGAGAAGTCAGTACTTTGAAAGTATTGAAGTAATCCTTTTAAGGATTTATGATGGGTTTCCTATTTTTATTTCTAAGAACTATTATATCCCACTGTTGTAATAAGACTCACAGGTTACCAAAGATTGACTATGAATTGCTTAGACCAAATTTGTATGCAACATAACAGAGATTTACTTTCAGCAATTTGATCATAGAGTAACACATATCAGAAAGTACAACCCAGAGTTCATCATATCCGTGCTCATCATTTAGCTAAAGAATAGAAAGATACTGAAAAAGAATACATGTAAGGAGTAGGAAAATACACAGAAAATGCAAGGCCAAGATTTTGAAAAAAAAAATGCATAAGTGGAAGCATTCATCTGAATCTGAAGACACACTAAATGTGATTTGCTTCCGAGCCATTTTTTTCTTTTAATTACTATGGAGTTAGTACAGAGAATCAGACAAAGGGATGCATAAAAAAGATATTTCCCTTTATTTAAATGCTGACAGGGCTAAGTAGTGTAGAAATGATGAAAACTATCATCTTCAGGTTCAGGTTATCTTCTAATCTCAACCCAGAAGACATTTGCTTGAGAAGTAATTTGCTATTTATACATTTGTGGACATGTTAGGTTTGAGCTTCCAAGCTTCCGTGCTTGGGTGCATGCAGTTGTATAAAGTAGGTTTCTCTCAGATGTGACTGAATTTAAATAGGTCAATGAAACTGTGAAACCTTTTTCACTTATAGTAAATGATCATTTAGTCACAGTGGTAAATCATGGAGTCAATATGGGAAATACCGTTACAGCAATAAGGTAAATCAAAGTATGACAAGCACTGCGACAAACTAGCTACACTGAAAAAGATTCCAGAGCTGTCTTGTGTGTATTACTATTTGAAGTTGGCAAGTACCTTAGCCAACACTAGAATGTATTTGTATTTAACCCAGGCAAAATGCAGGTAAACCATAGAAGGCTGATTAAATAAATGTGGTGCTCACAGTGGAAAACAATCAAACAAATCATCCCACCAGAGAGAGCCCCTTATTGGGGCATCAGTAACATCCTTCCCTATTTTATTATAGGGTCTGACATGTCTCTGAACCCTCAATATATGTATAGAAATAAGATTTTTAAAAAGTTGTAACAAGAACTGCTGTTGTCTTCGAGATAGCGTTTTTCTTAGCTGCTCACAGAGAAGAAAGATATTCTACAGTATCACAGTAAAAGAAGGAAGTTTCATCTTAGCAGCTGAAAGAAAAAAACCTGGGCAGGTAAAAACTTCCCTTCAGCGCTGGGTATAGTAAGGAGGACTCCAAAGGAGGCACTGCTTTGGGTTGAAATTATGACAAAATGTCAGCAAAAGAGGTTGTGTCATTTGTAATTTGTTTAATTACTGATTTCCTAATTGCCTTGGGTGAATAATGGAAGTCTATTTCAGCTATTACTCCCATACTAAAAATTCAGAGTCCCTTATCGAAAGAGTGAGATATATTAAACATATTGAGACAAGTGGCTGAAACTCACATTCTTCCATTTTTATGTTGGAGAAACAGATTTTTTTAAGGCCCAAAATAGATTATTTATCTTCAAGGGCTGGTCTAAGGAGAAGGGAGTGGAATCAGAGGTGAAACTGGTGTCAAACAGCCAAAGCTGTATTTTGGAAAGCATGAATCTCCACAACTGGGTTTGAGTGAATAGGAAGGAAAAGGTGAAGCTTCCTGAAGAACTGGCAACAGTCTTGGGGAGTGAAGATTGTTAAAGTCAGATTTTAACAGCTATTTTGGGAACAGGATATAACTTTAAAACTTGATTTTATTGATCTGAAGTGAACTGCTTTTAGGATAAAAAAAGTAGGCAAAAATTACACTTGTGTGCGGAATCAGATTGTCTTAGCTCCAGGAGCTACTTCCTAAAGGACTGGCTTTTGGCAACTGATCAGGATGCCTCAGATGAGGAACAAATAGATACAGGAATGTGAAATGATTGTCTAGAGAATAGATCTGCAGAAAAGGACCTGGGAATCCTCAGAAGTCTGTATCATACTCTTGAGGTGATGAAGGATTCATGACCAAAAATATAGCATTACTGTTATTACTCCACTCAAGTGCCCACCTTTGGAGCATGTCGTCCTATTTGATTCAGCTCACCAGCATTAGAGAGAGATTACAGAGGACCAACAAGATGGTTAAGGAGCTGGAACACATCATATGAGACAAAAAGGGAACTGGCATATTTAGCCTGGAAAGGAACTAGTCTTCTACTGCCTAAAAGGGAAATATAGAGTAGATGGGGCCAGACACTTGCTAGAGGTGCACAGCAAAAGATCAACACATAATAGTCACAGTGCTGCATCAAAGGAAACTGCAGTTACAGGACAGAGAATCATGATTCACCAGAAGAGGGGGTAAGCCTCATAGGAGGTTGCCCAGAAAGGCTAGGGAATCACTGTCTATAGAGCTTTGCAGAGCTTACCTGGAGAAGGCCCAGAGCTGCCACCTCTAGTCTTGAAGATATATCAGGTTTTGAGGAGGAGGTTGGACTAAGATTAAATTCTAACATAGGTTTGTCTGTGATTCTGTGATCCCAGTGAGCATACACAGATTTAAAAAAAAAAGCCAGTGTGAGAGGGATAGACCATATAGAACACACGGGGAGAAAATGTGGCTCTGAGGGAGTGTTTTTAACCTAGATATTATTGAAAAATGGCACCTGTTTTTTGCCTCTAGCATTGACCACAATTACCTCTAATTCATATTGTGTTCAGAATAGGACTTTGTACATGACTATTAAATAAACAGGATTGTAGCAATGACAACAGCAAAAGAAAAAAAAAAAAAAGTGGGCTTGAGGCCATTTTAAAGAATCATTGAATAGTTAGGGTTGGAGAGAGCTTAAAATCATCTAATTCCAACACCCCTGCCATGGGCAGGCACACCTCACACTAAACCATGTCACCCAAGGCTCTGTCCAACCTGGACCTGAACACCGCCAGCAATAGAGCATTCACAACTTCACTGGGCAACCCATTCCAGTTCCCCACCGCACTCACAGTAAAGAATTTCTTCCTCATATCCAATCTAAACTTCCCCTGTTCAAGTTTGAACCCATTACCCCTTGTCCTATCACTACAGACCCTGATGAAGAGTCCCTCCCCAGCATCCTTATAGCCCCACTTCAGACACTGGAAGGCTGCTATGTAGTCTCCAAGAAGCCTTCTCTTCTCCAGGATGAACAGAACCAATTTTCTCAACCTACCTTCATATGGGAGGTGCTCCAGTCCCCTGACCATCTTTGTGGCCCTCCTCTGGACTTGTTCCAAAACTTTCATGTCCTTTTTCTGTGGAGAACATCAGAACTGCACACAGTACTCCAAGTGAGGTCTCACGAGAGTACAGTAAAGAGGCAGGATCACCTCCCTCAACCTGCTGGTGACGCTCCTTTTGATGCAGCCCAGGATATGGTTGACTTTCTGGGCTGTGAGCGCACACTGCCAGCTCATGTTCATTTTCTCATCACCCAACACCCCCAAGTTCTTCTCCACAGGGCTGCTCTGAATCTCTTTTCTGCCCAAGCTGTAGTTGTGCCTGGGATTGCTCCAACCCAGGTGTAGGACCTTGCACTTGGCACGGTTAAACTTCATCAGGCTGACATCTGTCCACCTCAAAAGCATGTCAAGGTCCCTCTGGATGGCATTCCTTCCCTGCAGCATATCATCCGAACCACACAACTTGGTGTCATCAGCAAACTTGCTGAGGGTGCACTCAATCCCACTGCCCATGTCACCAACAAAGATGTTAAACAAGACCGGTCCCAACACAACTCCCTGAGGGACACCACTCCTTAGTGGTCCTCAGCTGGACACTGATGGAGCACATTCCACAAGGCCCCATGAGCATCTAAGGAGACTCACAATGTTAAAATGAAATGACAAGTAGTAGCATCCAAATGAACATTTCTAGGGAGAAAGTTTGATCTGCATTTGAAGATAACAGACTTCAGGACTTGTTAATCTTCAAAATTATCCTCCTCAACAGCAAAGCAAGCTAATGACAAGAAGGAATTCTCCTTATCTCTTCAGTATTGCCTTTACTTTATAGTTATCCATTTACTAGAATTTGTTTGGGAATTAAAAAATCCCCAAAGATAAGTTTAAAGAAATCTAAAAAATATAGAAACAGATCAGTAGCATCTAAATTTGCAAGCAGAATACATGTGAAAAACTGTGAAATAGAAACGTAATAGGAGAGTAGAAGAATCTTAGTAAATCATAAAATGGTTAGAAAAACCCAGAACAGGAAATGCAATACTTATTGCACAGATAAGAGTACCAAATATTTCTGTTGAAATTAGCAAAAACTGAGGTGTTCTGTTTTTTTTTTTTTTTTTTTTCTTGTCCAGCTGGTCATTGAGCCATTGAGCACAACCCTTTGCGTGCAGGCATCCAGCCAGTTCTTTATCCAGAGAGTGGTCCACCTATCAAATTGATGTCTCTCCAGTTTAGAGACAAGGATGTTGTGTTGGACAGTGTTGAATGCTTTGCACAAATCCAGGCGGATGACACCAACTGCTCTATCCCTTCCCATCAGTTCTATAGCCCCATTATAGAAAGCCGCCAAATTGGTCGAGCAGGATTTCCTCTTAGTGAAGCCATGGTGGCTTCACTTGTTATTTTTCACATGCCCTAACATGCCTTCCAGGAGAATCTGCTCCAAGATTTTGCCAGGCACAATGGTGAGACTGCCTAGTCTCTAGTTCCCTGGGTCATCCATTATCCTGTAACTGAATCCAATTTATATTTCTTGACTTTTGGCTAGCTGCTTATTACAAGAGGAAATAACAATACTAGTACTGTGACAATTCAATGCTGGAAAACATTAAACAGTAACAAAATAGTAATGGTAATAAAGTGATCAGGCAGTGCTGCTTTGGTGGAACACTGCAAATGAGTAAATCCATTCTGTTTACTTGAGATTGCCAAGTTATGAAATTGGTTATTGAGGAATAAACCTGTTTTCAGAAGCAGGCAATGACCAGGTGCTGAAACATAATGAAAATACCTGAAAGAGCTTGTGGTCATCAGATGGTAATATTCACCTTAACATAAGAATCAGAGCAGTGCTAACTCTGAAGTATTCTGTGGACAAATACAAATATCTGCTCAGCTGCATGGTGATTCAAGTACAACTAATTCTTTTGAATTGTTCTGGAGTTACTGTGTATGAGCATCACAGGCAGATTATTCTGAGTTCTGAAGGTATCTGCTCATTTGAAAAAGGACACATGATTATATTCATGTCAAGGAGTGTAATGAGAAGAGAAAATCATATAAAGATTATTCATCTTGTGACGAAGATTATAATGGAAGTGAAGATTAACTCTGTAGAAGAAATTAGTCTGGTATTTAATTCTCAGCTTACTTGTCTTAAAATAGATGTGTGCAATCCAGAACTTAAGTTTTAATGTTGGTTTTTCCACATCCTTGAATTAGAATGTGATTGTGTATTCTGGGAAAGTATGAAATTAAGGAAATAGGTGCAATAAAAACTCTTCTTCAAGCTATATAATTTCATAAATACCTTTGTGGCCGTTCTGACACAAATATGTTTTCAAAGATGTTAAAATTATTATTGTTCTTCCAAGCTACGACCATTATCAGTTCAATGATACAACTACAAAACTAGGTCAAGCATCAAACCCACATTTGTAATGACAAATAAAAAAAGTGTTTGCAATATTTTTAATAGATTTACTAAATGTCTATCTTTAAATTGGCAAGTTACCTTTATTAATTTTTAAGACACATCTGAAATATAAACTACATACTATTTTGTTATTTAAATTGTATTTCTGTAAGACATACTAAAATTTTAAGTGAGGAAACCAAAATTTCGCAGACAGGAAAAAATACCTAAACAATAGAACCCCTTAAGAGACACTGTTACCATCTTTTACTTGCACAGGAAAAACCTCAAAAGATATGCTGATAGACAGCCAAAGAAGACAAAAAAATCAACCAACACCCTCCACCCACCCCCAGCAATACAATCTAATCTAAGCATTTCTTTTTAATTATGCAATTTTTACTTCCCAACTGTTTCAAAACGCTTGCAAGATTCTGGTGGCTGTGACTGTTGAGGCTTAATCATAGACTCACAGAATAGTTTGGGATGTAGATCAAGTGAAAGCCTGCCATCAGAGTAGGTTGCCCTAGATCAGGTGGCACATGACCAGGTCCATGCAGTTTTCAAATATTTCGAGAGAAGAAAACTCTACAATCTTTTGAAGGTTTCCCTCTGTCCTGGGTTCAGCAGTAGCAGTCTTTTTTCTCCTTCTCAGTAGCTGGTGCAGCACTGTGGTTTTGACTTTCAGCCTCGGAACAGTGCTGATAATACCAATGTTTTGGTTACTGCTTAGAATGTTTTGGTTTGATCAAAGACTTTCTGAGCCTCATGCTCTGCCAGGGAGGAGGGTAAGCCAGGAGGAAGCAGAGACAGGACACCTGACCCAAGCTGATCAAAGATGTATTCCATACCACAGAACATCATGTCCAGGATGTAAAACTGGGGGCAGGAACCCAGAAGAGTTCAGTTCACGGCTCGGTTGCTAGGTGGTGAGCAGTTGTATCCTCTTCCGTTGTATTTTCCTGGTCATTATTATTATTGGTGGTAGCAGTAGTGGTTTGTATTATACCTTAGTTACTGGACTGCTCTTGTCTCAACCAGTGGGAGTTACATCCTTTTGATTCTTCTCCCCATTCCCCCTCCCACCCTTGGAGTGGGGGGGAAGAAAGAGGGGGAAGTGAGTGAGCAAACTGCATGGCTGAATGGTTAAACTACGACACCCTCATATTTAGATGTCACTTTCTGTGATTCAGTTTGTGCCCATTAACCCTTTTCCTGTCAATGGGCACCACTGAAAAGAGTCTAGCCTCATCCTTTTGACACCCACTCAAAGGAATATGCATAGATAAGATCCCCTCTGGGTTGTCTCTTCTCTAGGCTAAACAGCCCTAGCTCTCTCAGCTCTTCCTCATAAGAGAGATGCTCCAGTTCCTTAATTGTCCTTGTAGTCCTCTGATGGTCACTCTCCAGTAGTTCTTTGTTTTCCTTGAACTGGGGAGCCCAAAACTGGACACAGTACTCCAGTTGTGGCCTCACCAGAGCAGAGCAGAAAGTGACCTGCTGGCAGTGCTCTTCATAATGGAACCCAGTATAACTATTGGCCTTCTTGGCTCATGGAAAAATTGTGCATCAGGGCCCCAGATCCTTCTCCTGGAGCTGATTTTCAAGACTTCAATCCCTAACATGTAGGGGTTTGTGCATGGTGCTATTCCTGTGTAAATTTGGCATCCTACAGTTTCCATTGTTGAACTTCATAGAGTTTCTCTCCACCCAACTCTCTAGCCTGCCCAGGTTTCACTGACTGGCAGTATTCTGGTGTATCAGCCACAGTTCTGTATCATCAATAAATTTGCTGAGGAGTGAGGCACTCTCTCCCTTCATCCTGGTTACTGATGCATAAGCTGATCAAGACCAGGCCCAGTACTGACCCCTGGGGAAAATCACTAGCTACAAGCCTCCAATTAGGCTATGCGCTGTCGATCACAACCCTCTGAACTCTGCCATTCAGCCAATTCTCTACCTACTTCAGTGTCCATTTATCTAACCCACGCTTCCTGAGTTTACGGGAGTCAGTGCCAAAAGCCTTGACTGTAGTGCAGGTTAGACAACATCCACTGGTCTGCCCTCATCTACCTAGCCAGCCTTTCCATTGCAGAAGTCTATCAGATTAGTCAAGAATGATTTCCTCTCAGTGAATCATGTGGAGAGATAACATCCAGGGTGAACTGTTTCACCACTTTTCCAGGGATGGAATTGAAGCTGTCTGTCATGTAGTTCCTAGGGTCTTCCTGCTTGCCCTTTTCGAAGATTGGAGTGATGCTGTCTTTCCTCCAGTTCTCAGGCACTTCTCCTGTTCTCCACAGCCTTCAAAGATTATGGAGAGGGTCTTCAAGTTCACTTAGCACTCATGGGTGCATCCCCTTAGGACCCATGGATTTGTGTGTGTCAAGTTTGCCTAAATGATCAGTGATCTCCAACCTGATCATCCTCTACCAAGGGAAGTTATTTCTTTCTCAAGACTTTCCCTCTTGCATCCAAGGTCTGTGATTCCTGAAGGTTGCCATTAGCACTAAAGATGAAGCAAGGAAGACATTCTGTAACTCCACCTTCTCTGTATCCTTCATCACCAAGGCATCCCCTGCACTTTAATGGGCTAGATCTAGTCAGTTGTATGTATATTACATTTAGTGACATGCCTGTTTTTCATAAAACCATCCTGAAAGGTGTGACAATTGCTATCCTGCAAGTTCTATAATAGCAGTATAGTAAATCACTTATAGGGATATCTGCCTCCAGTGAATGTCTCCCCAGCTGTTCCTGTAAGACAGAATCATGGATCTGACAAAACCCCCGAGGGTATAGATACATCATTGATTTCCACATTGATTAAATATTACAGTCATTAAAATAATGTTGAGACATCATAGAAAAAAAAAATCATTCAGAATTTAAATGAAAAAAAAAATGCCCAAATGATTCAATGCTAATTTTCTTTTCCTAATAGCTGAGGCTGACCTTACTATTTCTGGTCTCCTTCTGTGCATTATTTGTAACGAATTAGATGTTCCAAACCACATGGAAGTACGGGAAAGGTTCAGGGGAGAGAAATGGTTTGACCTTATCCTTTGGTACAAAGAAGTTCTCTAATTCACACTAAATGGAAAATTCACAAGATTATATTGCTTGTTGTGTATTATATATGCCTGATATACAACAAGCTACAAAAAATATTAACGTGCAATATACTGAGGTTATGAAATAGACTAACTCCACTGCGGCCTTAGAATCAGCTTTTGAAGTAGAGGAAATTACCTTTAATCACAGAGATTCAGGTTTTAATAGTAACAGTTACAGATGTCTGAGTTTATGATGTGAAGTACTGTATAAACTACAAACATCTTTCTGGAAACTAGGTTCTTTCTTTACATCGTACCAGGTGTTGCAGTTGCCAGCTTATTTATTAGTATTTCCGATAGTATTTCAAAATTGTATCAAGATTTTAAACATTTTTTCTGAAACAAGCAAAATGAAATTAAGGAAGACAGGCAAAGGCAATACACCTTTGATAACAGAAAAGTGTTAAACTTATATTTATATTTTCTGACATTTATTTATGCCACTGCTGCACAGTATCTTATAGCTGGGTTGGCCATAGTTCCCAAGAAGATACAAAAGGAAGTCAGGCTACAAAACAACGGCTGCTAGTGTAAGTAGGAAAAGGAAATCATCCATCTCATAGGACACCTCATTTCCACAGCCTCAATTTAAGAGCAGTTATCAGGAAGGAACTAACTACAGCAACTCATGTGAACAGCAATAACTCTACTTTCCTAAGCCACAGTTAATAGCAAAAATAATATTTTAAATATCCATTTTGCAGATCTGACACGGCAGGAGTTTTAAAGAGCCAGAAAATAAGATGGTAGCTGAAATTTAACCCACAGAAAAAATATTTTTCCATATGGAACTCATACATGTTTTCATTAAGGGGAAGAGTAAGGAATATTTTAACCCATCCCATCTCCCCTGTCAAGTCATAATGTAGTCATCAAACCTGTGGAAAAAAAGAAATAACAGTACCTGAAGAATGCAGGCAATATTGATAACTTCAGATAATACTGGTTCAAACTTAAATAGGGGAATTTTAGATTGGATATGAGGAAGAAATTCTTTACTTTGAGTGCGGTGAGGCACTGGAATACGTTGCCTGGTGAACCTGTGAATGCTCCATTGGTGGCAGTGTTCAAGGCCAGGTTGGACATAGCCTTGGGTAATATGGTTTAGTGGGAGGTGTCCCTGCCCATGGCAGGGGTGTTCGAACTAGATGATCTTCAGGTCCTTTCCAGCCCTAACTATTCTATGATTCTACCTAACATAGAGAGTTTTCTCTTATCATCACTCCCTCTATTCCTATGAAATGTACACACATACATGAAAACTACTCCTAGACTTAACAACTGAAGTGCCTCTTGCTTGTTTTTGAGTGCATACAGTGCTAAGGAAACCCCTTGATTTGCCTTAACAAGAATATATACTCCCAGGAGCATGCTTTAGAGTCCTCTAAAATGTTTTATGCAGTAACGCACTCAAGCATGACTCTATTCAGGCAGACATTTTAAGAAAACCAAGTGTTTGCTCAGCTAAAAGAACCAAAGGGAATTTTACCAGGCTCTTTGTGGCCAGCACTCTTAGAGAAGAAATACTTTTCTGCTTAGTATAGCATCTCTTTTTTTCTGGAAGGGATGCTGTAGTGGGAACAAGTCTGCAAAGAGCCTGTCACAAGCAGCATATTAGAAAAGCATCATAAGATATATTCAGAACAAAAATGTATAGGAAAACAAAAATCCAAATTGAAATATACTGCTTTCCAGAATATGCATGTAAATATACTTTAAAATAATACTGGACTCAGCTAGAGTACAAAGAAAATACAAAACCTGTCATCTAAAGTCCGTGAAGCTGAAAGCAGAAATGCTGTTTTAAAACCAAAATTGCAGAGTCTCAGGCACTTTGCTCATTCTGTGGAGACAATACCCTGAGGCTCAAGAAGGCAAGCTTGATGTGTAGCAGACACCTTGTGAGGCATCCAGAATATTTCTGTTAATTAGATATCAGTTTTATCAGGGAGATGGAAGGAAGCCTGAAATAATTCACAAAGTCAGTGACTAGCTGTTTTAGAAGCAACAGCATCACTGCATAGAAACCAGGGAGCTTTGCATTGCTCTGATGGGTAGGGCAGGAGAAAAGGAGTCCTTCTGTTAGAGTTATCATCCCCACTTCTCTGTAACAGAGGCTTCCTGCAAGCCTTGTGCTCAAGATTTTAAAGCCCTGGTTTTATACATCAGACATACAACATAATGACTGCAAATGAGGACAAAAGAAGGAGCTTTCTTTGTTGTTCTCTTTTCCTCATAAAGTGTAAATAGCTATATAAAAATTCCCATGGATTTTATAATTAAAAACTTCCTTGACACTGGTCTGAAATTTCATCTCTCCTTTTTTGTAATAATGTTTGAATCCCTTGGAGGTGAATGCTCTTTCTTTGGAAGACAGTAATTCATGTGGAACATTCTAGGCAGAAACTTTTCTTTGAGAGAGAGAGAGTTGCTTTAGGAATGAGACTATTTCTTTATTTTAATACATTCCTTTTTTTGGTTCCAGTGACTCTTGCAATTCTTTATCAAAGTCAGATGACAGCACATCCTTGTAACTATTATTTAATTCCTTAAAGGAGAGGCCTTTAATATTTAAATTATATTAAAGTACTACTTTTTTTTTTTTTTTTTTTCTTGCCATCTTTATTGTCTGATAGTTTTTCCCAATTCAAGCTGGAGATTTTGGGGGTTCATTTTGATTACCTAATATAGGTTACCCTAATACAATAAAATATCTTTAAGTCCTCAGGAAAAAAAAAATACTGAAGGAATTCAAATTCATAGGTAGATCTATGAATCTTAAGAGAGTTCTTCCTCTAATGTGTGATTTGTTCTTTCTGTCATTCCAGTAACATACACATTGAACAACAACAAAGAGGAAAAAATGATAGGAGTAGACATTGTTCACCAGCTATGACCATTGCTAATCACCAACTGGGCAAACCTTAGAGAGAGCTTGCCAGGTTATGTATGTATACAGTACTATTTGATTCTAAATGTGCATTTGTGACACATTTTGTAACATATGGTATGTTAGGAAATCCATTTGTAAATCCCCATTTGCAGCAGGAAATCAATATTTTTACTAAGAAATATCGAGAAACAGCTATTGAGGTTGTCAATTTTCTGTCGGTTGTTATTTCAAAAAGAAAGGTCAATATGTAGCCTGGGAGATGCTGTTTCCGTATGTGTCTGTTGTGATCACATGGGCCAAATGCAATCCCTTTTCCATTGCAAGGCTCTTCATGACTGTTTTCTGCAGATAAATATGAACTTTTTTCTAAGTTACTGTTACATTCAAAGAAGTACCAATAAAAGATTTAGGTACTCATGAGCTGGGTAAAAAAATGTCTTTTAAATGACTGGATTACTGGATTACAAATGCCAAAATTATGGGGTTTGATTGTGTGCGACTATAGTTATAATGGTCAGATGGATAAACCAGAACACCTGCAGCCTCTTTAGCACCATCTTTTGGGAAAAGCATATTTAATATGGTTTCCTAATTACCCAGAGTGATTCCTTACAAGGCTTGCTATAAATTGGTCAATTGAATTGCTTGCTTTAAAAAAAAAAAAAAAAAAGAAGTAAAAAATTTTACACTTTTGGGGTGAATCAGTTTTTATATACATTGGCTGTAACTTCATCTGTTATGCTAAGACTGTCTCTATTTTCTGCAATATCAATTGGGATTCTGCATTCATATTTACCTTAAAGTCTTTCCTTACACTTTTAGTTTCACCTGTGACTGTATAGTAGGTGTTTTCTCTTCATGCATTCAGTTCCTAAGCCTTTATTCTTCAGTTCTTTGTCCTAAGAATTATCTCTATTAGCATTCTCATCCTCTAACCTCAATTTTACATTTTCTGCCAATCTTCTTCAAAGAAAGACAGCTTTCTCCTTGATTGTACTTGGATGTCTACCTATTTACCTGTTCCCCAGAAACCCTCTTTCAGGTTCAAATTATTCTTGTTCCATCTGTCTTGCTTAGGTTGAAACTGACCACCAACAGCTTCCTCTGCCATTCCCTGATTTGTACTCCGCTTCTCAATGAGCACTTAGTCATGGACTATTTGAATACCTTTTCTCAGTGTCAGCTCTGAATCCATCTGTAACTACAGCGACACTCCCTTGTCAGCAATATCAATTACAGAAGCATCTTTAATTTATTCTTCTTTGTCTGTCCCAACATTGCAATGCTCAGCCAGTTCAGACAAGAGCTAAACAAATGCTTGTTATTATAAATTCAAGCAGATAAACACACTAACTACACGTAAAGAATGACGGAGAATCCTACAGCAAATGCTCTCATACATGAAAAGTTTTTTTTCGAAAGTACTACACTACTTCAAGAAAGAAAGTCATAATGGTACACATATGTACAAAATTTCCAGTTTGCAATGCAAACATGGTTTGTATGTACCTATTGATACATGCTCTGGTTAAGGTATAACTGCCTCAGAGCTGGTCAATGGGAACCACAGCAGATCCACAAAACCTTTGTACTCAGATCGGAAACTTGTTCACAGAAGACTTGAAATAATGAGATGATTTTTCTTTTCAGTTTTAGTTGCATTAATAATTCTGTTTGTGTTCATAGGTCCAAGATTTTCTAAAGCATAGACATTTAACATCTAGAGAGGAAGTAATCATCATCACTTCTTTTATTTCTTAATGCTAATTACATGTTGCCTTAGTTTTGCGAAAATTTTAACTTATATTTAAGTTTTTGAATAATTTAGTTACTACTTAAAACAGCATGCAATGTGGGAATACATGGGAAAAAATATCTGGCTTATGGTTCTATGCCAGTCTCTCCAATGAGACATTTACATAGAAAGTACTAATAAAAGTACTGTATACTTAATTTATCTGTTAACAAATTCTCCAGAACTCAGGAAAAGATACTAAAAATATTTGAAATATTATTATTTGATACCACATTTTAAAAGTCTTAAAAAACTTTAGATTTTGAATTTGCTCCTATCTACTTTTGCATTACAGAATTACAGGTGAAGGCACTAGAAATGACAATTAAATATTTTCAATGAAAACATACGGAAAGAGGTAACAGCAGAAAGTACTCCAAAGTCCAAAATTCCAGCTTCAATGCCAAGATCTTACATAAGCCAGTAGTTTTATTGACTGAAAGATTATATGTCAATTACAATATTTTGTCCTCTTGTGTTGAAAAGAACAAAGAATTGACAATTAAAAAATCAATTTGTACAGTAATGGAGTTATTGATATTTTTTCTATAAGAACCACAGGGCTAGGTAATAAATTACTGTTTCTCTGCCCTCTGCCATATACATTAAAAACTGTTTTGCTGCATCTGTTTTTTTCCATCCTAAGAAATATTTGTCTTTTGAAGTAATTTTCAATTTTAACAAAAATCAACATTCTTCAAACACACAGAAAAAAAGTTTTAAACTGTAACCCAATAAGTGGACATTAATTTTGACGTGTAAAAATGGAGTTGCTTCATTTATATCACATGTTGGGGTTAGTAGACAATGATGAACCTCATAATTATAAGATTGTCAGAAGGCCAGTAGGTAAGAAACAATGAAGCCAGAGTAGGTATGCGTCTACAAACAAACAAACACGAAATTATTTCTACGTGAATACATGATAGAATATGATTCAGAAAATGTTGATCCAATAGTGCAGGTTTATGAAGAGTGCTAATTTAGGTTCATTTAGTTGCTCCTCGTTTTCTTAACAATTACACTGATGCATCAGTTCTGGATCATCTGCAGACAGCTCTGTGATATTGTAAAGATCCCCCTTGTCATGGTTTAACCTGTAAATCAGCCACGCAGTTTGTTCACTCACTTCCCCCTTTTTCTTCCCTCTGCTCCTGGACGGATGGGAAGGTGTCGTGGTTTAAGCCATAAATCAGCCACGCAGTTTTGTTCACTCACTTCCCCCTTTTTCTTCCCTCTGCTCC
>JAOEHY010012691.1:0-27659 GCA_025447955.1 Psilopsiagon aurifrons
GGGGAAAAGGAGGGTGAGCAAGCGACTGAGCAAAGAACCATGACATGCTTGGAAGTGAGAAAATCTAAATGTTTTCAAAATTACTTTTTTTCAAGTAAATGAAAGGAATAACTGTTCAGCACTGTGTCCATGTTCCTGTCACCTGCCTAATAAAATGTGCAGTGTAGGCATCTGAAGGACATGTCTTTGAGGTGATCTTGCCATGCCTATTGTTCAGAATTGCCATGGATTCCACTTATCCTGGTTTTTTTTTGCCTTTTTTTTTTTTTTTTTTTTTTTTTTTTTTTAAATAATCAGGAACTGGATAGCCTTTGAGATTGTTTACTATTGGAAACCATATTACAAACATACCCAGGAAACAGGCCTTAACCCCAGGATGTTAAAAATTTTTACTTGTGATCTCTTTGACAAACATGCAACATGTTTTGGTACATTTACAGACTAATCCAGTAGCTGGTATGCTGGTAAATAGAAATAATATTTTTCAAATGGTCTGAGTCACAAGTTAAATCAAGTAATTTTAATGTCATTTTAATCAAGCAACCTCCAAGATAATGTACTAGGAAATGAAGAACATGGGTTAGAGCAAGAGAATGAATCTTTCCAATAAAGCAAGAATTCACAGAAGATCTTAGACACCTCAGCAGGATCACTTTGTGCATTTCTATTGCAAGAAAGGTTAATAATACCTCTTAATTTATGTAAAGGGGGAAGACGAAGTAGAATTGAGAAGGACAGAAGCCATTTGATCAAACCCACATTATCCAGAATCCAAGGATTAATGTTAAGCTAGTCGTTGGGTTAATAATATGTGAAGACACTTCTAGATGGGGTAAACAGCCAGATGATTCTGCCAAAAGGTCCTGAAATGTATATATGTGGTTTTAGTAAGACCAAAACTATAACAGGACCACGAGCTGTTTTTACATACATCAGGTAAAATATGGTGATACAGCTTCAAGCAGCGACAAAAGATATAAAGCAGCCACCATGCAACTCAGGAAGCATTATGGGGGATTTCATTTGCCAAACAAAGAGGTAAATTTGGTAAGGTTGTATATGAGGAAGATCATTGAAAATTGGTAGATACAGAAATTCTAGACTCACAGCCTAGGATTTAGGAGTTCCGGTCACTGAAAGTCAAAATTTAAAATATACCCTGTAATGTTGATATTTCTTAGTTTTGAGGCATGTCTCTCATGCAAGCACAGCATAATCTGTTAGGACAGACAGTGAGGTTTATTGCAATCTGAAGTACGAAGCCAAGAATAATCCATTTAAATACATTATTTAGTCAAATCTTGGATAAATCCAGTGATCTCTATCAAAATGGAAGACAAACCTGCCCCTTTCAAACATAGAGTCTGTGGAGCAGGTACCACACATTCTTTTATAAGACCTTGAAGGAATTGCATTCCCTTAGTAAGCTCATATCTCTTCCACAACCTTTTTCAGGGCTTCAGCTAGATACTAAAGCTAGATAAATATTTTCTGCTTTGTTTCATTCTACCATCTTCAAGCCACACAGTCACAGCGGTAGGACTACTGTGGTATGAAGACTTGTACAGTAGGAGATAAGGTAATATTTAGTATCAGCTGCATCAAATACTCAGATGAGAATGCAGACTGTGATCCAGAAAAGGAATTTCTCTGGGTCAGACTGACAGAGAGTTTGCTTTTTTTTCTACTTTGTTCTGCAGCCAGGGATTTATTCATTATGCTCACCTGTTCTCCATTACCATCTCTATCCTGCAATGGAGCTACCAATTATATAGACTTCCTGCAGACATCCAAGGTCTGTTTGAAGTGTTATGTGAGATACATTAGAAACTTTAATGTGAGATACATCAGAATTACTGGTTTGGGAGTTGCCAAAGGAGGCAGGTCTGTAACAGTATTTCAGATTTCTAATCCAGCATAAATGTAGAGAAAAAATATAACTAGAGGCCTCAACCAAAAAGAATTTTATAGTGTATCAAAAGTGCACGGTACTGTAGCTTCACTCTTGGGTAAAATATAATGTTCTTGATGGAGCTCAAGTTAGGTTACCTGTCTGTTCTTTCTATCCTGAAATACTGGCTAAAATATCAAGGCAGAAAAGCTCAGTTTTTAGAGCTTCAGGAAACATTTTCTGGAAGGGAAATTTGCTCATTCCATAGCCTTGCAGGTTTATTTGTTGGGACTGTAGGATGAGAGATATAGAAGGTGTTAGGGTGCAATCCTTCAAAGATCATAGCCACTGTAATAAATTTTAAGGGTAAACATTAACAGGTTGGCCAGGGAATGAGCACGGCTGGGCTTGTCTCTTTGACAAGTTACAGAATACAGAACAAGGAGTTCAAAATGAAAGACAGAGCAGTTTAGAACAAGATTCATTCTTTAGGATCAATATGTAACTCCATTTTAAATGCCTTGCTCTCAATAGAATGCATTTTGCAGTGTATTAACTCAATAAATACCATTGGTGTCATTACAGTACAGCTTTTGGGGATTTGGTCTCTTATCTGCAACAAATTGATTTTTGGTTCATGTATTGAATATTTTTATTGATTCCATGAGTTACATTACACATTTTACATCTCTTATTCTAATAAGAGATGAAAATGCTGCCTTCATTCTAGGCCACGGGAGAAATCATAGAATCATAGAATGTTTTAGATTGGAAGGGATGTTAAAGATGATCTAGTTCCAAACCCCTGCCATCAGCAGGGACACCTTCCACCAGACCAGGTTGCTCAAATCACCATTCAACCTTGCCTTGAACACTTCCAAAGATGGGGCATCCACGGCTTCTCTGGGCAGTCTATTCTAGTGTCTCACAAGCATCACAGCAAATACTTTCTTCCTAATATCTCATCTAAAACTACCTTCTTTCAGTTTAAAGCCATTCCTTTTTCTCTTATCACTACATGCCCTTGTAAGAAAACCCTTATAGATTCTTTGTAGGCCCCTTTAGGCACTGGAAGGCTGCTCTAAAGTCTCCCTGGATCCTTCTTTTCTCCAGGCTGAACCTCAAGTGTCTCAGCCTAAATTCACAGGACAGGTTCTCTGATCACCTTTGTCGCTCTACTCTGGACTCCTTTGAGCGGGTTCATATCAGTTGAAGGCCTCATATCTGGATGCAGTACTCCAGGTGGGGGTCACATGAGAGTGGAGCAGAGGTGGAGAATCACCTCCCTTGACCTGCTGGTCACACTTATTTTTGTGCAGCCTAGGATACAGGTGGCTTTCTGGGCTGCGGGTACACACCTCTAGGTCATGTTGAGCTTCTCACAGACCAACACCACCAAGTTCTTCTCCTCAGTGATTCTCTCAGTCCAGCCTCTATTTGTGTCTCAGATTGCTCTGACCAAGGTGCAGGACTTTGCACTTGGCCTTGTTGAACTTCATGAGGTTGGCATTGGCCCACCTCTCAAGCTTGTCAGTGTCCTTCTGTATGGCATCCCTTCACTCCAGTGTGTCAACCACACCACACAGGCTGGTGTTCTGGGCAAGCTTGCTGAGGGTGTACACAATCCCACTGTCCATGATGCCAACAAAGACTTTAAACAAACAGTGCCAGTCCAAATACCAACCAATCCCTGAGGAGCACCAGTCATTACTAGTCTCCACTTGGACATAAAGCCGTTGACTGCAGCTCTTTGAGTGAAACCATCTAGCCAATTTCTTATCCAAGTGGTCCATTATTAAGTCCATGTCTCTTTAATTTAGAGACGATGTCATTCATGACAGTGTCAAATGCTTTGCAAAATCCAGGTAGATTATCATTTGCTCTTCCTTTATCCACCAACACTCTAACCCTGTCGGAGAAGGCCACCAAATTTTTCCAACACAATTTTCCCCTAGAAAAGACATGTTGGCTGTCACAAATCAACGTTTTTTCTACATGTCTTGGGATAGTTTCAGGAGGATCTACTTCATGATCTTGCTGGGCACCAAGATGAAAGTGAGTGGCCTGTTGTTCCCTGGGTCTTCCTTTTTTCCCTTTATAAAAATGTGGTTTATGTTTCCCATTTTCCATTCACCGGGAACTTCACCAGACTGCCACAACTTCCTAAATATGATGGATAGTGGCTTAGTAATTTCATCTGCCAGTTCCTTCAGGAGCCATGGATGCATCCCATGAGGTCCTGTCAACTTGTGCACTTTCAGGTTCCTCTGATGGTCTCAAACCTCATCTTCTACACTGGGTGGTTCTTCATTCTCCCAATCTCTGCATTTGGCTTCTGTGATCTGGGCAGTGTGGCTGAAGCACTTGCTGGTGAAGGCTAAGGCACAAAGATTGTTGTTACCTTAGCCTTCTCCAAGTCCCATGTAAGCAGGTCTCTTGTTTCCTTCTGGAGGGGGCCTACATTTTCCCTAGTCTTCCTTTTATCACCAAGGTACCTGTAGAAGTTTTTCTTATTGCCCTTGATGTCCCTGACCAGATTTAATTCTATCAGGGCTTTCCTGACCTGATCCCTGGCTGCTTGAACAATTTCTGTGTATTTTTCCCAGGTGACCTCTCTGTGCTTCCACCCTACAAGGCTTCTTTTTTCTGTTAGAGTTTGTTCAAGACCTCCTGGTTCATCATGCAGGCCTCCTGGCATTTCTGCCTGACTTTGTTGGGATGCGTGATTCCTGAGCTTGGAGGAAGTGTCTTTGAATATTGACTAGCTTTCGTGAGCCACTCTTTCCTCCAGGGCTTTATCCCATGGTGCTTCACCAAGCAAGCAGATCCCTCAAGAGGCTGAAGTTTTCTCTCCTGAAGTCTAGGGTAATGAGCTTGTTGCATGCCCTCCTCACCACTCTAAGGATCTGAAACTCCACCATGTTGTTGTCACGGCAGCCAAGGCTGCCCTTGAACTTCACATTCCACGCCATCCCTTCCTTGTTGGTAAGAACAAGGTCCAGGAAATTACCAAGTATTGTCCCTTATTTGATTAAAAAACTTAATACAATGAAAAAATACAGTAATGAAATATTTCAGAGGTGGAAGATGATTAATAAGGAGGGATATTAAATGTCTTGTCAGAATGGCATCATATCATTCCTTTAGTGAATGACATCAAACATTTTTCTATTTTGCTTTTATTCGGTCTCACTGCAAAGTAGGTGAGAACTTAAAGAACACTTCAATGAGACTGGATTTACAGATGGAAGAAAAGGATAATAATTAGTAAGCTTGCTGCATTTCAAAACATGAGACAAATAAATTAAATTCTGTCTTTTGGTAGAGTCAGTAATATGCCAGTAGCACAATTATTTCCGTCACAACTAAATGAAGACATAGTCAAACTCTAAAAAAAAAAGGGGGGGTATATGATGTAATTTAAAGGTGTTATGTGGGTGGTGTGCAGAAAGAACACTTACGCATCCTAGGTTCATGAGTAATGTGACATCTTAAAGCACTAAAAAAAAAATCTAGCCTACATGGCAAGCAAAACTTTGTACAAATATTTACAGACTTTTTAGATGAGATTAGCCAATAAACAACTTTAACTGTGCAGGAAGAATATGAGCTTTTAATAGAAGTGCTCAGGCACAGATAATGTGAGAGCATTTCATTCAGCAGAAACTGTGTATTACCATGGCTTTCTCAAAGTGACCAGGGCAGGAGTCTGTAAGGCCACAAAATCCCACTCAGAATCTGCTCAAAGACAGCTCACATCCAGAGAAGAATAATCCATCTATCTCCAATGAGCAACAAAGACATGCACAGTGATGGACTGTGTCAGGATTTTGCAGTACGGGTAGCCTATGACAGACAGGCTTCGTAGATCTTAGTGAAAAATGATTCTTCTGGCAACAGCCATACTGAAGGTACTAAAGTCAAATATATTGTTTGTTGTTTCATTACAATAGGAAGCCTAAGAAAGAATTAATGCACTCACCTTCTTGCCTTCTAACCTCATGAAATATAAAAACTTAAAGATTATATCTCATATTCCAGTTGGATTGACTCTATTTTCTTTGGGCTTTCTCTACTGCTACTTTAACACTTTCTTTCATTCAGTTTGTCATTTATTTACCATGGGAAATAAAATAAACCACAGTGGAGAAATAAAGAAATGAAAAATCAATAACGACCAGCTAGCTATTGTAGTGAGCTGTAGCACTAGCTTCTTACTGAATCTTCATTTCCTTTATTTCACTTCCAAAAGTGGAAAAAAGTGCAATATTCTCAGTAAATTGAAGGCATACTGGAGCAAGACATGAGATGGAAGGGGTTATACATTGTGTAACTTTGAGTTAAATCTTGGCAATCACAGAATTGCAGAGAACAAGTAAGGCTGACCAGCTTGAAGGGCAGTGATCCTTGAATGCAGGGGAAAACAGTTAATGTGTGTCTTGTTGTTCTGGTTATTTGCTAATTTAGTTAAATAGGACTATTTTTCAACAACAGAAACTACATTTATGTTATACATTGGGAAAGCTAAAACAATAAAATTGTTTTTATTTTTAAGCCAAGGCTGGTAGGCTTGCCATATTCTAGGTACTGGTTGAGAAAACAATCTTGAGGAAAATGACATATCCATAATAGAATAGATACAATTTGCCCTAACTCCAGAATATTTCATTCTAAGGTTGATGAGAACTGCAAGTGCTTGATCTAGTAAATGGCATACCACAACATTTTCAGAAAGGAATTTTGGATTTTGTTTATCATATTGTGCTAAATCTGACAATGATTTTAGAGAAAATTGAAACAGCTTAAATAAAGCATTTTTTGTCTCTAATCATTGTATAGAACCATCCAAACAAATGAAGAAATGAATGAAAAAAACCTTCATATACTATAGTTCTGGTGATAAAAGAAAGGCAATGTGATTTTTGAGGTCTCATTAAGCTGTAGTCTGACCCATAGAAAAATTTGCAATACCAGAAGACCCTTGGCTTCTCTCTTCAAAAATGAATATCCTGACTTTATGAAATCTCTCAAGGATGCTGCAATTTCAACCACCAAGCAAAAGTATGCATTTTGACTATATTTCCAGGTGTTCTGGTGTTGCAGCTGCAGATCGTAACAGCTTTACTACCTGAAAATATAGATAGCAGTGTCTTGTAAATCATAAGTTTCATACATGCTTGGTACTGGATGTTGGCTGAAAGGTGACATTGTCCAACAAACATTTTCTTGGAGATACTTAGGGTTTCTTAAGTACCCAGAGGTCTCTGCTGAAGAGTTAAATTTTGGGTTTGATATTTTTTACATTTATTTTCCTGTAAATACCTATTTTCTTAAGAGCCAAATGGTCCCTTTTGTTGTGGTCAGCAGTTCCTTGCAGATTCTAATTAAATCTAGTCCATTACAGCCCATTAGGTGGTGTTAAAAAGTAATTTGGTTTCCCTTCCCCAGTCCATGCCAACATGCTTACCCAATTACTTCCAGAGTGCTTTAAAGATGAGAATTTCAAAAGCATCAGCATTGGCAAAATGCTGTTTTCAGTATGTCAGTGGTCATCCTATTGACTTCAAATCTAGAAGAAACAATACAGCAAATGTCCAGGTATCTTTTAAATACCCAAAGATGTCTAAATTATGGGAAAGCACCATAATACATTACAGCAACATCACTAAGGTAATTAGTTGCTGCTTTCAGTGGCTTCATGTGTCAATACAATTCAATTGTTTAAGAGCCTCTTCCCCATTCTGGTTTTGGGCAGTAATAGGGACAGCTTTATTATAGCTGACACTGGCAATCAGATTTCAGAGACTACTTTATAAGCCTCTTTTTTTTTTTTTTTTTTTAATGTCTAGAAATGCTGCTTTTGAGTAACAGAAAAAAAAACTTTGGAACTTATGAGCCTGTCTATCAGGGTGGAATGGAGCATAGAGGCAGTCAGAGAAGACCTGCAATCATTCTATATGTAATAGTTCACCAAACACCCATTTGAAAGGAAAGTAAACAGCCAAGACTGGATTGATCTGGCTGAAGATCATATAAATCTGTGTTCCAAACACTCGTGAGTGACAGCGGTATGTCATTCTGAACATCCTTTGGTGTTTGTCTCATTTTTAGTCTTGTTTTCAGCTTCTATACCTTTGTATGTGCAGTGTTCCTTTAACGAGGAATGAATGACTCCAAAGCTGGCTTTTAAGTTAGGAATATTATTAGTAGCAGTATTTTGAAAGCAAAAGAGTAACATTTTTGATAGCCACTGTTAAAGCCCAGAGCTAAGTCTCATGCTAGGTAGGATACAGTAGTTAAGACAATTTGACTTTCACTCATTGGTGTATAACATTTCTAAGAAAGGCTGCACAAGTGAGAACAGGTTATTATTCTGTCATCTGGGAAGAAACTCAAAAACCTCATTCAGCCCCTTATTGCTATTAAGTTTCCTAACAGATACCTCCTAGTGCATTTAATAAATACTGACAAATTAACCAAGTTTTAGTCTGAGTGGCAAGGTTCAAACTCTCTGAAGGGCTGAAAAGTATTAATCACATATATTTAAGTAAGGGAAGAGAGAAATGTCTCTTGGGCTTAACTCCGTGGATGATAATCTCTTTCACTATAACAGCCAATAGTCCTCTGTGACAAACCCTTGCAGGCTGAGAATTGTGGTAGGTTTTGCTGATGTGCTAAGCAGTGAAATGAAATGAGGGAAGAATATTGTGTTAAGATCTGGGCCCCTCACTACGAGAAAGACATTGAGGTCCTGTAGGAGGTTCAGAGAAGAGCAACAGAGCAGATGACGGTTTTGGAGCACAAGTCTTATGAGGAACAGCTGAGGGAACTGGGGGTATTTACAGAAAAGAAGGCTCACGGGGGGACTTTATCACTCTCTACAGCTATCTGAAAAGAGGTTGTAGTGAGGTGGCGATCTCTCTTTTCTCCCAAGTAACAAGCAATAGGATAAGAGGTAACAGCCTAAATCTGAGCCAGGGGACGTTTAAATTGGATATTCGGAAAAATTTCTTCACCAAAAGGGTGATAAGGCATTGGAACAGGCTGCCCAGGGCAGTAGTGGAATCACCATCACTAGAAGTGCTCAGAAAACTCTTAGATAAGACCTTCAGTGGCATGGGTTAGGGGTGAACTTGGCAGTGCCTGGGTAATGGTTAGACTTGATGATCTTAGGGGTGTTTTCCAACCTAGTTGATTCTGTGGCACAAGAGGTATCACAGCACCTGGGCCCTGATGAGCCATCCTGACCCTCCAGACACCTGCTGCATGGCCTCAAGGCATTCACCAGCTCCCCACTCTCAGCCCCAGGGAAACAGATGAGCACTCACCTGCAAGTGACCTTGTTGCTCATTTGGTTTATACGTGATTTACAAACCTGGAAGAACAATCTTGTTAAGAGGAAACCAATGAAATAAAGACAAAATAGCTTCTCAATTATAGGTACAAGGTGTTAGGCAGTGTGCCAATTGCTTTCCATCTGTATTCTGCATCTGTTGACTTTTGCACATTTTGGTGTGTGTTGTCAGCACTTTTCATTGATTAGAGATTTCCATGCTGCGATTTCTACCAAGTTTGAGACCAGAAAATTATCAAAATATTTGCAACCATATGCAAACCCTCTGAAAATGACTACTTTGAGCTCCAAAGCTCACAGGCAGGAAGAGAAAAAGAAAAGAAAAAAGAAAGAAATACTGAGAAATACTGCTCATCATTTTCTTCAGAAAAAATCATGCATTTTGCAGTGCAAGATGATGACTTTTAGATCAAAAAGTTTTTGACTGCTCGATACTGGGGATTCACCAAACCAAATATTTTTACCTTTATACATTTTTTAGAAGTGTCTTTTCAGATTTTCTGAAGTTGATCAATAGAATTACTGCTTCTTTTCCAGCTTGGAGGGGAGATAAATTGTTCTTTGGCAACAGAAAAACTGAATGAGAAGGGAAATGCTTCTTTTCCGGTAAATACAGACAGGACAAAAATAAATTGATGCGGTGCCTGGATTGCAGCAACCATTAGAGCAGTTTGGGGACAAAACAAAGGAAAATGTGTCTGTAGACTATGCTAGATAAAAGATTTTATGTGAAGATCACACACACACACAAAATAGAATTATAGAATTACATCTTTTTTCTTATTTTCCATTGAACTTTTCTTTCTGGTGTATAATCTGTCAGAGGAGACGAGCCCTCAGCTTTCATCTTTTTGAGTAATTATATAGACACAGTAAAAGACAGTAGAAGAGAAACAAGCTGTTAGATCATTTAAGTGCGGTCACAGAAATGTAGGATCTAGTCCACTAAATAAGTTAGCTCACTAGGGAAAACCCAGCATAATTTTTTTTCAGGTTTTATTTCTTCCATCTTAAGCTTTTATTGTTTAGTTGCTATTGTTTCTTGTCTATAAGGCTGAGCAAAGGCCTCAGTGAGACTTGAAGTCTCTGCAGAATTTCCTGCTGGCTCCTAAACTGAGTATAAGTACAATATTCCCAGGCTTATCCAGCTCTGCTTTAGAATCCATTTGTAATCCACACAAGAGCAGTAAAGAAGAAACATATACCGTATTATTACTAGGATAATTGCTGTCTGGCTAATCGCACATTTCATTGCTGCTGGGCCTCTTTTCTTATTAGCTGTGAGTGTTTACAATTTCGAGTGATTTTGTAAGTCCTTCTTGACTCATCTAGTCCCTCTGCAGAGCTGACAGTCGTCCTTGACTTTAAAGCATGATATATTCTGCTTCATTTACAGTACATCCAAATCCACTCTAAAAAGGCTTTCCATATCTTGGTGAGGTGCCAGTGATTCTGAGCAGTCAGCTCCTGCCAGCTATTACTATTGTCAACAGCTGACTTTCGGGAGGAAAGACATGGTGTGAGGCTTTGAAGTAGTTGATGAGCTATGCTCAAGTGACCGCTGCTAGCTATATGGCTGTAGCTTGGATTTGTTGTACCCCTGTACTTCTCATTTCAGTACAAAGTCAGAGATCTGAGAAATGTCTGTTTCTTAGGTCTGTAGCTAACCAAAAAGCTATGTATGATCATCTCACTTCCAAGACCAGACAAAAGGGAGTTAAAAATAGAAATAATAAGATACATTTTTATCCTAAAAAAACCCAACAGCTCTAGTACGTTTCATATACCCCAGTGTTTTCTGTTTTCTGTAGCTGCATGCATTTACTCTTTTCTTTGTTTACTTTCTTGTTTTTAACCAAAGACAGAAATTTAAAAGGATTCATTAGTAGATGAAGTGCTTTATTTTTGTGAAAACCAAGTTTCAGTTTGTCATAGTTTGCCCAGGTTTTTAACTGTCAGTAAATGCAAGTTCAATTTTCCGTCTATTCCTGATTTGGAAAAGGGACAGCAGCTGTTACACCACATCTATGACCATCCTCCAGTGCACCAGGAGCTCATATTTCCTTTCCTGAGGAGAGCAGACACTATGCTTGTCTTCCACCTCCCTTTAATGCCCCTTTACTCATAAATCTTCATCCATCAGTGCATGAAACCCAGGAATCTTGCCCCTCAGGTGGGTCCCCTAGTCACTAGTTTGGAAGATTCTCCAATTCTTACTTTCTAGATCGATTACTATTTCATTATTTTAAAACTGCAAAGGCTCCAAATTTAAAGATGCTTTTTGCAAGCAGCGCTGCAGCTGCAGGTTGGTACCTGCTCTCCAAAGACAGGACACCACAGGACCTATTTCAGTACCAGTTTCCATATTAGAAAATGGTGTCCCCCCCATATTCCTACTTTGTATCTGTTATACACCTCTGCAGATATCGGGGGGGCCTCTCTCAGATATCTGATATGGGTCAAGACTCATATGTAGGCACCTGAAACACTTCCTTAAACGCATGCAGCAATTTTCTGCTGGATGTAACTACCAATCAAAGCAAGTGAATGTTCAAATCTTCTTATAATGAATATGAAGCCAAATATAATGATTCAACATCCCACAAGATTGCTCTAACCACTGTACTATAAAAACAATCCTTCCCTTCCCTCTCTTTCTTTGTCCTTTCTTGCCCTGCTCTTCTCTGCTCTGCTCTGCTCTGCCCTACCCTGTCCTTCCTCTCCCTTCTCTCTCCTCCCCTTTTTCTCCCACCAGGGCTCAGACATTAGAGTGTTCACCCAGAATTGTCACATTCTTTTTACATGGAAAGGGTGAGTAAAGAGTGTAATCAAACTTATTTTCATTCAGACATCATTGATATTTTTAGCTTGGCAGCCATCCTCACTAGCTGCCAGCATGCCTGTAATGCAAGATGCTGCACTAATAATCCTGACACATTTCCCATCTCCTTAATTGCATTGAAATGTGTGCTATAGCACTAATAACTCGATAGTGGGGAATTTGCTTATAGCTCAGCGAATGTGGTAAACATTCCCAAATTTTGGTATCCAATACTGTCCTTCCATCTATATGGAGCAGAGCAGAAATCTCTACTGGAAACTCTTTGGATAAGGTTTGTTTTTAAACTCATGAGTTTTAATGTTGAAATGCTTTGCTAGTTTGAAAACAAACAGTAACAAGCAAAGCATGTGCATTCCTGAGAGGAGGAGTGTCTGTGAATTCTCTGACACTGAAAATGCAAACTTCACTTCTCATCTTTCTCCTTTCTACATTTCTCTTGTACATATGAAATCCTACATTTTAATGGCACTAAGCTGTTTCACTATTTTCCTTTTACCTCCTTGCAGGATCTAAGGGCTTGTCTATTTTTGTGTCTCTTTTACCCCCATCTTGTCAATGCTATCCTCCTCTACTGGCAGTATTAATTCAGAGTCCTTTGACAGGATGTTCTAAAGATGTGGATGTCAGGGAAAGCTGAAGCATCACCATAGCATTATGCAAAAATGTCTATTGTAATATAAATCCCTATGCCACAGCAATTTTAGCTTCTCATTTAGTCACTTATGCAAGATGTGCTATAATCATAGTGGAGGCATTACTTATTGTTACACTGATAGATTCCATACAATCAGTTCATTGTAAAATATGATGAAAATCAAGTTTTATTCTGGCAATTCAGCATTACATGACAATTGAGCCACTGCTCCCTTAAATCCTCCACAATTCTCACTCCTTTCTTTTTCTGCTGGCTGAATCTGCTTTTCCCACGGGTTTCATCAACAATCCTTCTTAGGAGCTGTTCGCCGTCTGACTAACAGAGCATCAGCTGGCTCCCTGACCCTTACACAAGGAATTCCCCCTATGGATCTGAAAGAATGAGTTACGCAAAAAATCCAACCCATAATAAAACAATATTCCTTTTTTCCTTCTGAACAGACAGCAAACACCACAGGTGCCAAGCTGGGGAATTCTTCTCCATGATGCAACATCTTCCTCTTTGGCAAGCTCCGTATGCTATGTCCTAGCACCACAGCAGCCACCACTGGTTCTCGCACAGTGCTGCAAAGCCCTGCCTGCTGGTCTCGTTCAGCCTTCCACCTGAGATTTCCCATCTATCTTCCCAAGGCTGAATCTTTAAGATAACAGATCAAGACACCTCTTGTAACTTTTCACCCTGAAACAAGCTTTTTCATAATATTCCTGGCCTCATTTCATGGAAAAAATTGGCTTTCGTAAGGTCTGTCCTTTGGCTTCAGGAAGACAACTGTTTTTCAGCACCATAAGTGAAGAATTTTTTGTGATGCTAAGTAACTCTTTCATACTGACCAGTGCTAACATGGAAGTTTCAGAATGGCATACAAAGCACTTTAAGTGAACATGCAGATGCGATATAACAAATGGAACCTGCTGAAGACTCAGGTACCTATTTGGAATGATATCTTTGTAAAGCAAACCAGACTCTCTTGTAACAATTTATACTGTTTGATGGTAGCGCACTGCAAAGGCAATGTACATCTTTGTCATATCAGAAAAGCAATAAGTGTCATGTTTATTTGTTTGTTTTTCTGACTGTCCTCAGTTAATTTTCAAATCCTTCAATGGAGTTGACCTAACTTACCAAGTCACTTCCTTGCTATGTGATTGTGATATCCTACGATTCTTTTTCTTTTCTTTTTCTCTGTAATAGAGATCAAGCCCAAAACAGATGATTCAGAACATGAATGCAATATCTTTTACAAGGAAAACTCTGTCTACATAAATGCATGTTTCCTATGAAACAACTTCACATTTCCTATGAAACAACTTCATATTTCCTATGAAACAACTTAAAACTAAGCACAGGTGCTATGTAGAATGATTAAAGCAATGTGTGGATTCTCCAGGTCTCTTCCTTAGCTCCCCTATAGAACTGAGGAACAGTACAGCATTCTTCAGAGACTCTGTCCTGCTTTTCCATCAAAATATTCACTTCATTTAGTATAATTACATAATCCACTGTCAGACATTAAAAATTCAAATTTCTTTAGCCAAGATTCATATCATAACACATCATATCATAATATCATATCATATTTTGCATATTAAATGCATACAGGAAAATCTCTGCAGCTTTTCCTAGATCCTTTATTCTCAGCATGTGATTTATAGAACGTTTTTTAAGACATTATTACTACAAAGTTAGGATAAAAAATGGATTTAACATTTAACAGTAATGGTGAATTTTGAGGTCATTCTGATCTATGGTGGAAGCAAGTTCTAAAACCACGGCCAATTGTTGGTTTTCTGTACATAAACTTCACTTTGGAGATTAACAATTGCATCGTTATAGCCATGGGATATCACAACCACATAGCAAGCAAGTGACTTTGTAATTTAGGTCAACCCCATTGAAGGATTTTAAGATTAATTGAGGACAGTCAGAACATTGTCTTTGGGTGTTCTTTTTTTTTTTTTATACTGCAAGTTGAAATGTGAAATCAATCATCTAGAAGAATCCCACATTGGGGTGTAATTTAAACTAACAAATCCTTCAAAAACTGTGAATTCTTCTGTCACAGTAGTGCTACCTAATACTTTAAGTTGGTGCTGCAACAAGAAAATTAAAGGCATAAATGAGAACTAGTATGAGCCCACAGTATTTATTTATAGTATCACCAAGACATGCCAGTAATGTATGTTTTTGTTTTAAAAGCCTTGCTCAGTTACTCATTTTAAAATCATCTACACAAGGGCTTTCACAGCTGGTTCATGAAGAATATTTGTAGTTGGAAATGAGATCCAGTACATTTGTATGATCCAGATCAAATCACAATCCCTTGCATCAGGAAGAAGATATCAACTGCAGACTTTGTTCTCAAGAAAAAGGCAACACTGTTCTAGCCTCATTTATGAGGGGAAAAAAAAATCAGTCTAAAACAAGCACATTTGCAAAGGTACTGAAATGTAACATACTATAGTAAAGGGGGGAAAAAAAAAACCCTCACTCAAGCTTGTTTTAAACAGAAGAGTAAGCTGAAAATCTTCTAACAAGCTCTACCTGACACCATTTTGTCTCAACTATTTTAGACTTTGATAACCTGGTGATACTCCTGTATCATTCCAACAAATAATACGTTTCTTTGGGGCTATTTTTTAATGTGGAGAAAAGAAAAAAAAGCTTTAATGTTTTGACTTTTATCGAGATCAAATTAAATTACAGAAGGAGACACCATATGTCCAGAAATCTTGAGTGATTGCTGGAAAAAAAATGGCATTTCTTTCAAGCTGAATGACAGGTTGTAGGAGGTTGAATAACATGGTCAAACATTTAGAGTTCGCCTGGCTGAAAGAGAGAATGACATTATCAGAGAAAAAAAAAAAAACTCCCATCACATTTAATTAACTCAGAACACTTCATCAAATACTGTGACTTGGCAGCATGACTTGAAATTGGTAGAAACATATCTTTTTTTGAAGTCTGGCTGAGTTTTTGTAGTTCAGGCCCATAGTTACCAATTTACAGTCAAAATGACATAATTTAGCTTTTATTTATAGCCAATTTAAAAATAGCAAGCCAAATTCTGGTATGCTGTTGCCATGCCTCTAATATGAATAAGACAGGACCCAGAACATCTCCCTGAGAAATTCCTTTTAAAGCACAACGTGGAGAAATTCCTCTTAAGCACAACGCGGAGAAATTCCTCTTACACGGCATAGGGTCAACATATACAGTCCTAATCTACCTTTATACCATCCCTGTAGAGGTCATCAGTGGGAGAATAGGAGATTCTCAGCTTGTGAAGCCCTCTGAGCTCCCCTGGATTGCCTGGGGTCTAGGCATCTAGGACTCCCAGAGTCCTACAAACTGTAAGGATAGAACCGCTACTTCCCCAGAATACTTTTCAGAAATCTGAGCTTCAAGAAATTTCAAAATCCAGAAGTGGTATATTTTTAAGACAATGACCTTGGATGACTTCTATTTCCATGATTCTTCTGTCATTGTTTGAACCCATGTAAGGACTCCATTTGGATTCTGAAAATAATGTAGCTGTGAATTCTGTTCTGGAGATACAGCCTTGAGAGCCGGTGCAAATAGCTCCAAGCTACTCTTCAATATGTAACAAGAGCCGCTAAGTTCTCCCAAATGTGAAACCATAGCCAGACCAGGAATGTCTAGGAAACTTGTAACACTTGCTTTCTGAGCTGGACTGCAAAACCTAGAGCAGGCTGAATAGGTTTTTGAACAATATGATCCAGAACACAGAATATACAGAAATTTGATCTGCATCAGAAGGTAAACAGTAAAGCAGAAGGCTGAAGAGAGGACAAGACTAATTTGCCATTTTCAGCAGAGAAGCACTCAGGAGGCTGAATAATACAGACAGTGACCTTGGATGCCATGCCAATAAGGGAAAAAATACGTTCTTTCCACCTGTACCAGATAGCTATGTGGCCAAGAGTCTTGTGCAATTCTTTATAGTAGAAAAAATCTTGGCCAGAGAAGCCCACTGCCCACTTTCAAAAATATCTTCGCATGTAACACTGCTTTTCTGTTATTTGGTTTACACAAGGTGTTTGCTTTACAGTGTGGTATGTGCTCATGCTCACTCTTCAATGTAAGTAAGTGCAGTAAGTATTAATGTAAGTGCAGTAAGCCACCCTTTTTATTGAAGCTTGATTTACATGGCAAGCTAGTGTCATGTTTACTTTTTCTAAAGGACTAGTTCTGTAACAATATAGTGCCTCATACATGTTCATCAATGAAACAAGAGGGGTGGGGAGGCTGTAGTTGTCTTTCCTTTCCTTGCGAAAGAAAGAGTGGAATTCATCTAATCAATTGCATATATATACAATGTAGGTTTCTACACGTGAACTCTCTCCCTTTTGTAACCAGTGGGGAAAAATAAGCACCTAATGTATAACATTAAGTCTAAAACAGAAGAGGTGCCCCCTAAACATGTTTTCTTTTTCTCTCTACTGAGCCTTTTTGAGATCTCTTTGATTAAATACTGTGCTGATTATTTTGTAAAATCTTCTGTGTGAATCTGATGTGGTTTATTTCCTCTTTTTCTTCTTCGCTTGTTGCCTTCTGCTTTCCAGTGACCTCTTTTGCTGTTGTTTGTTGCCACAATTTATCACTCAGATCACAGTTCTGTTTGAAAATTTGTGCCCCGTTATGGGTACTGGTGTTTTTTTGAAAGGATCCCTTATGCACAACTAGGCCATTGCTGATTAGTCCTACATCTAATTCCATATGCAATTAAATACTCTAGAGGATATTAAGTAATACCAAAAAAAAAAAAAAAAAAAAAGGCTATTTATTAAATATATTGGCTGTGTGATTTGTAGGCACAATGAAGCTTGACTTAACAGAATTAACTAGAAATATCTAAATAATTGGTGTTTAATATTTGCACCACAGTTTCAGGGAACTTGATTTTGGTCAAAACTTAATTTGCTGGTTGTCTAGTGTACATGAAGGTTTAACAACTTCTTTAAGCTTGGGACATGAGGTGCCAAGAGCCTATTCTGTAGAATTCATCAGTTGTTTAGGTAATACCATTCACTTCCTGAAGTCTAATAAATCTCGCATGGAAGAGGTGAAAGAGAAAAAGGGAGATTATGTTTAAATGAGGAAAGCCTAAGTAAATCAGTATCATCTCTTAGCAAGAAGCAAATAGGCATTTTAATTCCCTAGAAAGTTTCCTTTAAAAAATAACATGCTATCAAAACCAGATTTAATGCTAAATATTTTGAGACTGTCTGTCATACTTGGAATAATCAATTAGTTGCATATTCTGTCTCCTGCCCTTACTTCTTCTCTGCCCTATAGATACTCCCCTTTGGCTGTCATTTTGAATGCTGACAAGAGGTATTAAATGAGGAGTATGCTGATCACAGATTGCAGAGTAAAATACACCCTTATTTTGCAGAGCTGAATTGTGAAATGGGTTTGCATTGCAGGTCTTTAGGATCTAAAGAAGATTCTGCTACACAATCTCAATTCTAAGAAAAAAAATACCACCATAGGCATTCACACTGCTTGCAGATTTTCCTGTTCCTTTTAGTGATTCTGCTCTTTAGCACCTTTATCAGCTGTGGCCCTCAGACACTTTTTTATTTCACTAAAATCATTACAGCTCTATGTACCAATAGTGCTTTTATTTCCTGTGAATGTACTATTCCTGTAACACACATGAAATTCCAAGCAGAAATCTAAAACACCTATTGGCAAATTGACAATACTGAAGGTGTGCATTTATGAATAGACATTTTTGCTAACAATCTAGGATTCAATTGTAGCTTGGTCCCAAACCCTCAACATAAAAAAGCACGTATTTGCAGCTGCTGCCAGAGCAGAATAGAAACCAAATTGCTGGTAATTTGGAGTCCTGATCCTGCTGTTAGCTTCCCTTTCGTCTTAGAAAAGACAAAGCAGGGAACTAAACACTTTTCTAGTTTATGTTCTTGGCTCAATCTTGCTGAAAGCCCTGAAAGCCTACATTCGACTCACAAAATTCAAAACAAAGCTATGGGTCAGGATGAAACCTTGCAAAAAAGGAATCTTAGGAAGCAGAGGAGTGATTTCCAAGAACAGTTTTTTCTATCTTGTGATTCTATAGAGAATATGACTTGGTGAGGAGAGGTTCTCCCTTTCCATGGATATCAAGGTGACATATCCTCCTTCACTTTGTAAACTGGGAGCTGTCAAAAAAAAACCCAAATTAAATACAGAAAAATGCTGATTTGTACACAGCTTGTACACAGAAAAAACCATACTCTACACAAATAAGTCTGTGTAGAATTTAAATGGCTTCATGGACAAATAATTGAACATAAGTGCTCAGTGTATTTTTGTGACAAAACCAGGCTAATACAGTCTTTGGATCTTTAATAAATGAGTGCATTGAAGTGACTTGACTTACATACAAATTAAATGAAACACTGTGTACAGCTCTGGTATGCTTGTTTTAAAGGAGATTTTGCACAAGTTGCAGCATAACAGATTTTGGACTGTTCTGAATTGAGCTATTAAAAATGCATAATAAGAAGTTATACTATTTGCTTGTCTTAAGAGCAGAAAATGGACAGAAAACAACTGTTTTATATAACAAAACTCTCTCTCGTTAGGGCTTTTGTTCAGAAATCTGGGTAGTAAAAGCTATTCACAATTCTGAATTCCTGAGACAGGCTAGGAAATAGCTGACATACATAGGAATGATGAGTTCTAGATCTCAACTGTTTTCAGCCTTGTGGTGATACAAAGATGACTAAAGTGTGTGGAAAATGATGTTCGTAACTATAACAGTTCCATAGTTCTAATACACAGAGTGAGTTCCATAAGCTAGTAAGCTTCAGGCGCAGCTCAGCAGCATCAGCCATAGCAACATGAGTGACATCCTTAATTTTTTAATATGTTAGTAAGCTTTGAAGACTAGACAAAAATCCCCTGAGTGGCCATCTAAAAGAATGGAATCTACTTTAGTTTATCATAAAGATATAATGATAGGTTTAAGCACCTAAATATTCTTCTGTACTGAAAATACTACAATGGACAACAATATAATAAGTATGACTGGCTAGAAACCAAAGACAGACAGGTTGGAATTCAAAAATAAGAATAAATTTACACCCTTAGTAATCAATCATTGGAACAGATGATCAGAAGAGGGGAGTAGCTACTTTGTCCCTTCTTGTAGTCTAGTCAAATCACCATGCCATTCAGGAAAGCATATTTTTACTAAGGTATAGCTCTTTGGCTCACAACTAATTTACTATGGCAATAGCAGAATGAAAGAGAAATAGGAGGGAATACAATTGAGAAGATTGAACTCTGGGTTTAAACTACATGAATTGTAATTAAAATAGGATGAAAAAGCAGAATCCTCTGTCAAAATAAAAAAAAAAAAAAAGAAAACAGAAAAAGCAGTTTTCAGTCTCAAAAATTACAAAACCTACATAAGGAGACCTTTTTACTTTTTTCCTCCAAGTAAATATCATTTCACACAAAAGCGTAAAAGAAAGTGTTTATCTTCCTGCTCTTCCAATTTCCCTTGTTTTCTTGAAAAAAAGCCTGAACAACAAAACAAACAAAAAACCAAAACCCCAAAACAATAAATTACAAATAATTCCTCAAAACCTCGGTTTTATCAAGTAGGATTTTTTTTTTTTTTTGACAGAATATGCTCAGCCCAAATTCTTTTAATGAGAGTATTGGTGTAATATTTCAATGGTGCTGGCTGCACCATTGAAGCGTGATAAAATGGGGGGAAAAAAAGAGGGATGATTGTTAGTTTTGCAGATCAAAAAGGACAGACAAGATCATGGCTGGTATTTAGGTGTTTTGACATGGTTTGGAGGGGCTGGATTTCAGTTGTTTGCAGAAGTAGATTGGTACATAAAGTGTCTGACTTTTGCATAAAATCAGAGGTTTAAAATCATTTAGTACTGTAAGGATTTGTGACTTCTGGTCAATCTTTTCCTGCATATCCATTAATGCTTCTAACCTTCTGCTTCGGTTCCTTAATGAACTGTTAATTAAGATAGCATTGCACGTTATGCAGAGATTCTTTTCAATTCCATTAATTTGAATGAAATTACATTTTTAATAGCATTAACTTGAAGGTCAACACTTTTTCTTTGGCTTAAGCTTTTAAATCCTTGATATTGGGATGTCAGTTTGCAGAGCAGGGAGAGGCAGCAAAAAAACCCGCCATTTGCAAATACTGCCATTTGCATTCCAAAATGTGTCAGCTTTATCAGCTGTATAATTTAGCTCCCATTTTTCCCGTTATAATGCTTTTCTGTAGAATCTGCTGAAATCTATTAGTAGCGTGTGCCTATGGGTGGCCCAGGGCCAGGCTTCTCCTGAAAAGAAGTGTCAAACATCACACCTGCTTGTGAGGACTTAAACATTACCACAGTTTAAAGAGCACATCCCAGAAGATAATCCTGCTTGCTCACATGGCCTGCTGGCATTCCTTTTTGTTGTCTTCTTTAAGCAACTCATAAAGCCTCTGGTCTTTTCAAAGAGGTGGAAGGTTTACTTTTTCTTGAATTTTAAGGTGTCTCTTGAACAACCAGTCTTCTAGACATGAATCTGTAATCCACAGTAATTTAGGGTTATTTATTCAGATAAGAAGGCCAGCCAAGGTCGTTTGAAAGGCAGTGCATTCAAGCAGCTCTTTTATTTTTATATTGTTATTCCAAGAGCAGTGTACTGTCATCAAAGACACTCTTTTCATTACTGCAGCGTCTCAAAGGCTCACTTTCCCTAAACAGAAAAATACAGTGGTCACTCCACAATAATGCCTTTTGGTTACTGCTATCGAAACAAAAACATGAAAACTTTTATGTGTGCGCATCTGTAGACACAGGTATGCATGTATACTTTTAAAGGGAAAGGACTAACTTGATGTGGAGATCTTTATGAGGAGAGAAAAGATGAAGAAAGCATGTGCAAATTTCAGAAGAAAAGTAGAACTTCAAAATCTGTGTAAATCTTTTACAGTGAATGCTATTTTTGATAACAGAAGCAAATACCTGGGCCGGTAAACATCGTGGGTTGGGCTGTGCAATTTATATTTGGTGTTGGGTTGAGGAAAAGGAGGAAAGTGTCACTGGAAAAGGACAGAAATGTCAGCTTAACAAAATGTTGATGCTAATCTCCCCATGGAATTTTTAAAACAAGGCACCAGAGGTCACACTTTATAAAGGGAGATCACTGTTTATAACCCTGTCCCTGTTTTTACCACCTTGAGGGAAAACCAGACTGGATCCTTAGAGTCAAGCAAATGAACTAATGTTTTCCTATCACACGCTTTTATATCTAGACAGTTTTTCTACATTGTCATAGCAAGACACAGCTTGTTTACAAGGAGAGTTTGTCTGAGCATAGGATAAGCTGTCAGAGTGAAAAAGTACCTATGAAATGCAGTGTGACAAAAGGTTTTATGATCACCTGAAGAGCATCAGGAATGCTAAAGATGTTACCTGAAGAAGGAGCACATGAAGATGGAGAGAAAGGAATTGAAGATGAAGCAGCTAGGATAATCCAAGAGGTAGTCCTGTCAGTTTCTGGAAAGACTACCTCCAGATGGAGAAATTAATTATGATGTAGGATCATAGGGAAAGCAAACGAAAGCCAGAAAGCCTACAAATTTGCGAAAAGGGAGATGACAGAGAGGTAAACAGATACTGTTCTGCAGTCAGAGCCTGAAAGTTAGGCAGGACCCAGGGATAATCCTGTAGGTTGGAGTTCTGCCAGTCGAATAAAACATGAAATTGCAATGGCATCTTTCAATCCTAACAGAAGTAGAGGGTAAGCTTTTAATTGACTTTGTGTTTAGAAATGTTTGAAGTGGTGCAGGGCTGGTAGGTGATCACTGGTGGACAGAAAATTGTTGGGGCTATATATCAATAGGAAAGAGGAAGAACTATACAGAAGAATTAGGGAGATGGGGGCAGTAGGGACAAAGGGATAAATTATCAGAGAAGTGCATGAGAGAGTTCTTACATGTGCCTGAAGAAAACATCAAGAGATGGGTTGCTTTGTCTTATGGATACTGGCCACAATACCTCATTATCACTGTTATTACCTAGTTTCAGGCAGCCAAGTTCGAGAGTTTTGGCCTTGCTGTTTGCACTCTTAAGTAGGGAGTAAACTCCAGAAAGCTTTGAAAGTGATTCCACTTAGGTCAGGATCCTCCCCAATAAGCATATTTTGTAGCACTGAGCAGAGCATCCTTAAGAGAACTCACCACTTCCTCTGTTTGGATAAAGTTAGAGAAAGGCAATTGGGCTAGGTGAATTTATGTATCAGAAGTAGTATAGCTTCTCATTATGTCTTATGTGGAAGGTTTTAGGCAAAAGAAAACCCACTGCATACGAAGCCAAGAGTCAGTTGTTAGTATACTTTAAATCTAATTCAATAATCATTATTAATATAGAAATAGTTGTTACAGAGATAATGGCAAGTAATAAGAATACTTGTATACAGAAAAAAATCTCAGTAATAGTAATAATGTAGTTAAAATTGAAATTTACACTTTTATTTTTTATCCATTTCTTGATGTGCTCATCCTTCTACTGCTCCGCTGGGCTGCAAAGTTGGAGAGGGCACTATGGGGATATGTCAACCTCTGATGTTTTTTTATCAGAAGGTATATGGTGTTGATAGTTTCTTCTTTCCCCTCACTCTAGGATTCACTATGTGTGATTTTTATGCATTTAACAACATGTTTTTTCACTCTTGTTCTTCATTGATCTACAGCTGCATCTTGCATCCAAATTTACATGTGGTAACTGTTGTGTATTAGATGCTCCTCTTTTTTTCTTTGTTATCTGTAAAATCTATTTTGTCCAGCTCCAGGTATATATTTTTTCAGCTGACCTTTGGTGCTTTATTTGTAAATATATGGTCTCCTGTGTCAAGCTTGTACCCTATTTCTTACCATCCCATGCCTACACTCCTCTATGCCAAACACATATAGTGACATTGTTTCTCAAAGCTTCTGCTGTTGTACCAAAGTTTCTGCAATGTCTGCAATATTTCATGATGTTAGAGATGATAGTGTAGAAAGATAAGCAGAACTAAAACAAATCCACCTCAGACACCTGGTGAATTAGAGGAAAATGCTGTTAGAGCTAAACAAGTAAAACAAAGCTGCAGGCAGGCCAAAAGCTCAGGGAGAGTAGACCTGGCAGACTTTGTCTTAAAGGCTTGCAAACTCTATACAGAGCTTATTGCATGTTACTAGCAATAGCAAGGCCATATTACAGGTTGACATGGTTAAAAGGAAGTTAGAAGGAGCTCAAGTTAAATTTGCTCCTGTTAGAATTTCTTTAAGTTTTCTACTTCTGGAATCTAGAGTTTTCCTGGCTTCAATGCTGAGAAGATATTTCTGAGAACTTATTTCTGTTCTTGATTTAGTTTACAATATTATCTTGCATTAGAAATCAACCTCTGAGATTTTTTGCCCAAGGTCACTAATGGGCACAAACTCTTCTCATCACCCTCACCTTTTGCTCTCATTATCAGAAAATTTTTGTTCCTTCTTTAATATCTCTTTTGTCTTTTTTCAATACATGTGCATCTTATTTTCACAAAATGCCCCAGGTAACATAGGAATGAAACATTTCCTATCAATTTGGTATCAACTTATTTTATTCTAAGATTGCTTCTTTCTGTTATGTTAGGAGCTAGCAAAATCTTTCTTTGCTTCTCTGTCCAAAGATGTGGTATTTCACAGATATGTTTTATTTCAGTTTGAACAGCAACCATCAGGGGTGGACACCAAATACTACTGTATTTGAAGTCTGAAATTCTTTAGATTGTATGCTGAAATAAAGATTTCAGCATATGGACTGAAAAATGTAAAGGAACATTCTATTCTCTGTTTTATCTTAATGTACACTGCTCCTGAAAATAGATGTTGTTCACTGTTTTCTCTCTGGAGTCAATGACCTTCCTTCTAATCCTTTAGTACAACTCTCTCTAGATTTTAAAAACTTTGAAGCTGCTGCCTCACCAACTTGGAGCTTTAAGCAATGCAAAATGCTACTCCTGTAACACAGTATTAATTTTCATAGTGGAGCTGCTGATAAAATAGATTATTTTCCTCATGACAAGAAGTTTCAGACAGAAAATCTCAACACCTCCTCCCTACTCTCATGATTTTTTTTGTTTAGCTAGGTAGTTGGGTTTTTTTAGATAAGAGATCATTTACATCAAGATTTCCCCTGAGTATAATTAGAAGTGATATCATCCTAAGATGAATATTGATTTGAATAAGACTATCATCTTCTTCACTGGCAAAACTTCAGAATAAAATTTCTACACCATCCAGTTTATACATTTTTGCTATTCTAATTCATACCGCAGTATCTATGTGTATTGGGTTTGTATGACAAGGATTTGGTAGTGGGGGGCAACAGGAGTGTTTTCTCTGAGAAGCTGTCCTGCAATGTCCAACAGAGCCAATGCCAGCCAGCTCCAAGACAGACCTGTTGCTGGCCAAGTCTGAGCCCATCAAATTTTGTTTGCAGCACTTCTGGGGTAAAGTATTTAAGAAGGGGAAAAAAATGCTGTACAATACAACTGCAGACAGGAGAGAAAAATGAGAATATGTGAGAGCAACAGCTCTGCAGACACCCAAGTTAGTGCAGAAGGAAGGGAGGAAGTGCTCCAGGCACCAGACCAGAGATTCCCCTGCAGACCGTGGTGCAGCCCACAGTGAGGCTGCTGTGTCCCTGCTGTGTCCCTATTGGAGGGACCCCACACTGGAGCAGGGGGAGTGTAAGGATTCTTTCCCTGAGGAGGAAGGAGCAGCAGAGTCAGCATCTGATAAACTGACTGCAACCCCCATTCCTCTATGCTGCTTGGGAGGAGGAGATAAATCAGGGACGAAGTCGAGCCAATGAAAAAGGGAAAGATGCAGAGAAGAAGCTTTTAAGATTTGGTTTAATTTCCTGTTATCCTAATCAGTCTTGATTGGCAATAAATGAAACTAACTTCCCCCAGTCGAGTCTGTTTTGCCTGTAATAGTAACTGGTGTATGATCTCTCCTTGTCGTTATCTCCTCTCAAGACACTTTTTTATATTTTTCTCTCCCCTGTCCAGCTGAGGAAAGTACTGTTGTTGTTTAAGCCCAGCCGGCAGCCCAGAACCCTGCAGGCACTCGTTCACTCCCCCCCTCTTCCTCCCCCTGCTCCTGGAGTGATGGGGACGAGAATTGGAAGAATGTAACTCCCAAGGGTTGAGATAAGAACAGTCCAGTAACTAAGGTATAACACAAATCACTGTTTCTACCACCAATAATAATAATGATGAGGGAAATAACAAGGGAAGAGAATACAACCACTCACCCCAAACCGACCAATACCCAGCCAGACCCAAACAGTGATCTAACCCTTTTGGATAATTGCCCCCTGTTTATATAGTAGGCATGACGTGCTGTTCCCAGGGTGAAAGTCAAAAACACAGCACTGCACCAGCTGCTAAGAAGGAGAAAAATGACTGCTACTGCTGAAACCAGGACAGTAGCCACCCCTTACTCCATACCATGAACATCATGCTCAGATCTCACATTTTTCAATATACCATCACTTGTCTCATATATATACATATATATAAAAATATGTACACACACACACAAAGAGAGAGATCATTCCTTAATGCATGGACAAATCCCTATGAAGCTGCTGAGTTCATCCGATCCATGATGTCAGGATCCATCTCTTGTAACAGTCTTTCAGAGCAGGAGAGGCTGTGTGCAGTGTTGGATTGATGCTGATGGTTGCCTGCTGATGATATAGCAGAACTTGTCTGTTTTCATCAAAGTTCATTCGTTGTTGGGATGATGGCCAGGGGGAAGTTAGGGCCATTCGCTGGTGACCTGAAGATATCTAGTTGGTGGGCTATAAAAGTGCTACATAGCAGGCAACAGCATACAATTGAGTTCATTGGTTGTTTTCTCCTAAAATCAAATCCCCTTGAGGTACACATCAGACTTCCTCATCTTCCTGCATAACACAACAAGTATGTCCGGGTTCCTGAGCAAAAGCAATCCCACGAGTGGGTTTGCCATTACCTGAAGCAGGAATAACCCAAACTGTCTTCCCCAGTAAGTTCTTTATGTGCAGCACAGGAACTTTGTCCCCTTTTACAGCATGTAAAAGTTCTGACTGGGCTGGGCCAGCTCTGTTGGCAGATCCTCTGGTGTTGACCAACCAGGTGGCTTTTGGTAAATGTGCATCCCAATGTTTGAAAGTCCCACCACCCATTGCTCTTAGTGTAGTTTTTAACAGCCCATTGTACCGTTCGATTTTCCCAGAGGCTGGTGCATGGTAGGGGATGTGATATACCCACTCAATGCCATGCTCTTTGGCCCAAGTGTCTATAAGGTTGTTCCAGAAATGAGTCCCATTGTCTGACTCAATTCTCTCTGGGGTGCCGTGTTGCCACAAAATCTATTTCTCAAACCGCAGGATAGTGTTCTGGACAGTGGCGTGGGGCAGAGTGTATGTCTCCAGCCATCCAGTGGTTGCCTCCACCATGGTAAGCACATGGTGCTTGCCTTGGCGGGTTGGTGGGAGTGTGATATAATCAGTCTACCAGGCCTTCCAATATTTGTACTTCAGCCATCGTCCTCTATACCAAAGAGGCTTTAACCGTTTAACTTGCTTAATTGCACCACGTTTCACACTTGTGAATAACCAGGGCAATAGCGTCCATTGTTAAGTCACCCCCTCAGTCACGAGCCCATCTGTATGTTGCATCTCTGTCCTGATGGCCTGAAGTGTCATGGGCCCACCAGGCAAAAATAATTCAAACTTATGTTGCCAATCTAAGTCCATCTGAGCCACTTCAGTCTTAGCAGCTTTATCCACTTGTTGGTTGTTCTGGTGTTCCTCAGTGGCCCAACTCTTGGGTA